>CM065686.1:4884656-4892156 GCA_017654935.2 Phymorhynchus buccinoides
GTTGGATACTCAGAAAGAAGAGAATTGAGAAGGGAGAGAGAGGAGGGGGTGGTGGTGGAGAGAGAGGGAGGGAGAGAGAAAGAGAGGGAAGGATGGAGGAAGAGAGATGGGGAGGGGGTGTCAAGAAAATAGACGTATAGGGGAGAGAGATGTAGATTAAAACAGGCCAAGTAAATACATCCACCATCACATTCTCACAGACTCTGTTTTGCTTTTGGATATGTTGTTGTTGACATACCTTGGCTAAAAGACTCCAGGGCTTTTTGATATAATGTTATTCAGAGATGGAACGTAAGCCTAGCCCATACTTACATCTCAGATATTTTTTCCACAAAAAAAAAAAAGGATTATCATTGCACTTGTATCCATGCTTCTATTTTGAACAATTGACTGTTGCAGTTGAATCATGTTTGTGTGGAAGTTGAAATGCACGTGTGTTTGTGCATGGTGTTTAAATTGTTTTGAGCGTAGCATGTTTTCATATGTTGTAACATACTTTTGCTTTTTTGCTTTAATAAAACACGTATGACTGGGAATACTTTGAGATGTGTTGAAGACGCATTTTGTTCAGTGGAGAATAACACTTTGTTGTTCGCTCCTGTGAGTCTGTCTCTCTCTCTGTGTTTGTGTGTGTCTCCTTCTCTTTTTCTGTCTGTCTTTATCTTGGTCTGTCTTGTCTGATTCTCTCTCTCTCTCCCTCTCTCTCTGTTTCTGTTTCTGTCTCTGTCTGTGTCTGTCTGTCTGTCTCTCTCTCTTTCTCTCCGTTTCTGTCTCTCTCTCTCTCTCTCTCTCTGTTTCTGTATATATCTCTCTCTCTCTCTCTCTCTCTCTTCTCTCTCTCTCTGTCTCTCTCTCTCTCTCTCTCTCTCTCTCTCTGATTTCAGTCCACTGCACAAGCCACAGCAATTTGTTTTTGTTGTTGTACCCTGGCTAAAAGACTCCAGGGATTATCCCAACAGACGAAGCTCTTGGACACTATGGTACAAATCCCAGCTAGGGACGAGAACATTATGTGTGGCCGTTTTTGACTACCCCGCCCCGTGGACAGCCACACTCTGACTTCGGAGGAGGAAAGCCACAGCAATGACTCGGAAGGCTCGGTTCTCTGGAACAAGATTTCTTCCACTCCCATCGGCTCCCCTGTCTTCTGCAGGTGGATTTTGGAACGCTCCCTTCCGTCCGCGCAACGTCTTCCGTCAGGAACATGGCGGAGCGGCAAGAACCGAGGGCTTTAATGGATATGAAGGCTACTACCATGAATACTGACTGTCCAGAATGAGGCTTTATACAGAACATTATCTGCCCCTGTTTCTTGACCTGAGATGCGAACGCCCCCTACTTAAGATTATCGCCCTTGCCTGTCAGGAACTAGTGGTATATAGCCACAGAAAATTATCTGCTCCTGACTCGTCACCAGGGGGCATCAGCAGTTCGGGCCTGAGATTATCGCCCTTTTGTGTCGGCAAGGAGTAGTATAAAGCCCCATTGGCGAAGGATGTTCGTGTGGAGAAAATCTGTTGGAAGAAACGTCATGGATTTTGAATGTCTCCAAACATTCTGTGATGAGGGGGGGGGGGGGAACTGTCAATAGAAATAAACAAAACAAAAACAAAATAAACAACAAAAACAGATCATTTTTCTTTGAAAATGTTAACAACCCCCCTCTCACACACACGTACACACACGTACACACACACACTTGCTTTTTTATCTCTTTTTCATGCAATCTTAAAAGGCTGTCACCCCACTAAACAATTAAACAACCCAATCGCGGAAGATGTGTTTTGGGCATCTCTACTCTTCATATCTGGCATAGCAAATTCTACCAATTTCATGCACTTCCAGCAAATTCTACCAATTTCTAGCAAAGATATATTGCAGGTTTTGGGCACTTCTAGCAAATTCTAACACTTCTAGCGAATTCTAGCATTTCTTGCAAATTCTAGTAACTTTTCAAAAATTAAATAGCAATTCTAGCAGTTGCCAACATCTGTTGGAAACACATACCTGTTTATTCTACTCTTTTCAAGTAGCATTCTACTCAATTTGGACCTCTACTACTCTTCAAAATTGAAAACAGTGCTCTAATTACTCACTTTCAGTGAACATTGTTTGATGGTTTAATGAATCAAACTACCCATTTTGAGCCCCAACTACTCATTTCAGCTATCCAGACTACTCGAGACTTATGTAAGGGGTCTGGAAGTTGCCATTTTTGGCCTTTTTGTTTTGTTCACATTGTGTCATTTCTGGCCTCACTGATTCGGGTGTGTGGTGCTGTGTGGTGTTGCAGACTTGAGCTGCGGGCGTTCAGGGGACCCCCGGGGGATGGTGCGGGCGGCCCTCAGAAACAAGGTGTCCTCCGCCACCTGCTACGCTTCGGGGAGAGTGTACACACCCTCCTCCTCCTCCTCCTCCCCTCTCCTCCCTACTTCGTCTTCTTCGACTCGTGTTCTGCAGAGCGACAACGTTCCGTCAACTTTTGGACAGAAACCCTGAAACGTTGTGCCAGTGGGGCTTTATACTACACCTTGGCGACACGAAAGGGAGATAATTTCCAGACTGACTTGACCATGCCACCTAGTGACTAGTCAGGGGCAGAGAAGTTTATGTGGCTATATACTACTAGTTATAGTATACCACTAGTTCCTGACAGGCAAGGGGGATAATCTTAAGTAGGTGGCGTTCGCATCTCAGGTCACGAGACAGGGGCAGAGAATTATCTGTGGCTATATATACTACTAGTTCCTGACAGGCAAGGGTGATAATCTTAAGTAGGTGGCGTTCGCATCTCAGTGCACGAGACAGGGGCAGAGAATTTTCAGTATATCGCCTCGTTGTGTGTGTGTGGATTATCTCAGCGAGGGAAGAAGTGAAGGGAACGACGCTTCTCTACGGTTCAAGATCTTCTTTCTCTTCTTTCTCTTCTTCTTCTTCTGCGTTCCCAGGCCATATGGCCATAATGGGTAAGGTACCGATGTGTCTGTTTTTCAGTTTTTACTGGTCTCCCCGCTGCGTGCAGCAGACACATTCCGATGTTTTTGAAAAAAGGCAGGAGAATGGGCCAAAAAGTCAGAAAGATAAAAGATGATAGAAAGCTAAGGGAAAAGGCAGAGTCAAAGAGTGGTAGATTAGAGGAGGCTACAAGCACAGAACTTCAAGAAGGGGGGGAAACTATTCTTACGAAAGATCCCCCAGTATCCCCATGGGGAGAGACTCTGGGAGGGGGCAGGGTCGCCCAGCTCCCCGTATGGAGGCACGAGGCATCCACCCACTACCCCTGTTCAAGATCTCTTTGGTTAGGGTTAAGGTTAACTTAAACCCTCTCATTCTGATAACGGGAGTAAACAGTACTTTCTGATAAGAGCTGTTCTTTCCAAAGCGGGATTTAACGGTATTAGGTATTGTTATTAGGTAGGGGACAACGGGGCAGGTCCGCCTATTTGTGAGATTTTGAGGTTATAACTGCCAAACTAATTGAAGCATAAACGCTGTTATTATACCAAGATTTAGATAAATGTGTGGGCAACATATGTGTGGAAACTTTAGTTAAAACACAAGAGTTTTTTTTGCACGCTGCTCAAAGTACACCTACCCTGACGTAGGCGGACCTGCCCCGCACCGGGGCAGGTCCGCCTACAGCCCGGGGCAAGTCCACCACTCGCATAACAAACATTCTCTCTCTCACTACAGCCCCTGTTACCCCCTCCCCCCCAACCCCCGTTTTCCCGGATCCCGGACAAAAGCCCGCCTCTAACTGGGAAAGCGGACACAACCCCACTCAAGGGGTGATATGATACATATTTCTATATTTTTGTGTTTCTGTCTCTCTCCACTCTCTCTCTGTCTGTCTTGGCTATACATGATTTTTAATCATCATTGGGCAGAATTGGCCTGTATAGTCATGTGCATAGATTCTACATTTGTGTTTTAATCCTGGGATAACTTTTGAAGAAACTGTGAAGTTTGGGGAGCTGAATGACATTCTGCTTGACGTCCTCCGGTCTGGAACAGACACACATGGGACATCGGTAGATAGAAAGATGGTGGGAACGATCCTGGAGGCAATGCCCGGAGGCAGTGCAACACCAGGAAAGTTCCGAATTTGTAACAATGCAGATGTGTGTCTATAAAGTATTTTGGGAGCTGTACAGTCAAACCTCTATTATAAGACCCTCCATTAAAAGACCTCGTTTAAGACCAATTTTTTTGGAACGGATGCTGAGCTCTTCCTATAAAAAATGACCTCCGTTATAAGACCTCCAATTTAAGACTTTTTTTCCCTGACTTTTTGGAAGTCTTAAAATAGACGTTTGATGTACTGGCAAATTTGTTCTTTGTAACCGATTGGTTTTGCTCTAACCCAAGATTGCCTCCAATATATTATTACAGAGCTCACACTGTTCAGCAGCCTTGCTGATTTTAACAAAAATGAATATTGTGGCAAAAGTGTTGTGTTTGGAAATGAACAAATACGAAGAAGGGGAAAAATAAAGAGAGCGAATAGCCATAACACCAAATGTATCGTTCGCACATTAGCAAGCAACTACTCGCCAAGACACAGAGAAATAACGTCGCATGAAAACTGCTGTTTATGTTCTTCAACAGTCTTGTGTTAAAGGGGCACCCTCACGGATGAGTTTTTGCAAGAAACATGTTGAGATCACCAGAAAGACAGCCTTTTCAAGGATCGGAACACTCACTTTGCTCTGGTCTCCTATAAATCAAACCGTCAAAATGGCGATTCCTCCTTGGCAGAGTTGCCAGAGAGACAAGCCATTTTGGATGGGGTGGGTGGAGGCCACTCATTGTGATTGAAGCTTTGTCTTCTTTGTAGTGCAGTAAAAAAAAAAAGGAGCTATTTCCTTTGTTGTGAGCAAAACCCCTTTTGGTAAACTGTAAATAAAAAGGCTTGCATTGTGGACATTTTGTGATTTGGTTTAAGTGACTCAGACGGCTGGCTATCACTGAAAGAATCTGACTTCCAGCACCTCCACCAAGGGGAAATCGCAGATTTGACGGTTTGATTTATAAAAACCAGAGCAAAGTGAGTGTTGCCATCTCTGCAAAGGGTGTTTTCCTGGTGATCTTGACGTGTTTCTTGCAAAAACTCATCCGTCAGGGTGCCCCTTTAAATGTTGGTGGTTTTTTTGTCGACTGTTGCATTGGCTAGAACCTGTAATGTTTAAGGAATTCACAAACAAGGGATGTGAGAACTCATAGATGTTAAGGATTTTTGCTTTTTTTCCCGTGGAGGCTTCTACACTATATTGTGAAAACATGCTAGGGTTTCTGAAAACGTACACATTGTGCATATTTACGCATTATAACTCTCAAAAGTCAAATCACCCCCTAGAATCTCAAACCATACACGAGATTTACACTTTAAAATCTCAAGTACCCTTTAAGATCTCAAGTAGAGAGTGAAATGACGCATTAAAATGATGAATCGTTCGTTAACACAGTCGTTATTTGTCTTTAGCGCAAGCTAGCTGAAGTGCAGAAAACCATAATCTTTGAAAGCTCATTGGCAGACCATGTTTTTGTTGTTGAAAAAAATCACTTCATACACTTGACATTGTTTTGATCAATATTTCAAGCGTCTGTCTTATAGACGCGCGGTAAATGGGATGGAGTTTCTCATACTCACGTTTTTGTCTTGACCATTTAAAGACTCAAACTGGAGGTGAAAATACCCTTAAAACTGCAGACAGCGGGTGAGCGTACCCCTTAAAAGTGGAGAGAATCAGAAACCCTGCATGCTTTAACAATTTCTTAAGAATCTGGACAGCGAGTTTGCACATTGGAAGAAAAATGTGTGTCTGTGTGTGTGTGAACTTGCTTATTATTACAGCCTGATAGTTAACCCTTTCACCGCCAGTCACATTTTAGCACCACAGTGATTTAACACCTATGTCACTAAAAGGCATCAAATTGGGGTCTATTATCCAAAGACCCTATTGTCTTAGATTTGGGAAGTAAGGATAGACCTTATTTTATATATGTCACAGAAGAATCCCCAATACTGCAGATGGATTTTGTTCTCTACCCAGGTAAATTTAATGGACATTTTTGGCTGGCGGTGAAAGGGTTCTTCTTCTTCGATCGCTCAAACAGTTTCCTGTCAATTATGAGCGTAGATGTGTTATGCTGCTGTTATGTGCCTAACAGTTAAAGAAATAGGCCCAGCAAGTCCGACTTCGGCTGGAGGAAATCTTTTTGAAAGTGTTTCGTGAAAAAAAGGCAGGAGAATGGACCGGGTTAGGCAGAAAGATAGTAGATGACAGTAAGCAAAGGGAAAAGGCAGAGTCAAAGAGTGACAGATGAGAGGAAGTTACAAGCACAGAACTTCCAGAAGGTGGAACTATTTATGCAAAAGACCCCCCGGTATCCCCACGGGGGCAGGTGAAAGGGTTAAGGATGATGTATTCGGTTGTAGAATGGTACACCAAAGTTCTGCAGGAACGCTGGAAACCGTTTAAGAAAATCTTTTAATGCTTGCTTTCTTCATTGTGCAAGATTTTTAATCAAGAAAGTCTCACTTTAATGTATTAATATGCTCTTTGCCATTATATTAATCAGCAGTTCATGTCTGATTTAAAGTTTCTCGATTACGATTTGTTTTTAGGTGCGGTTCATCATATCTCTTGTACATGTATGTGTGTCCCTGTTGTCATGCTATGACTATGAAACCAAGAGCGAATTATTTTCTTTTTATGCATATGAAAAAAGATGTTATGCATACCAGTCGTATCTGTATGCTTTTTTGGTCTCTGGGTGTGATTTCAATGGAATAAAATTATATGGTATGTATTTGTTTGGTAAATCGCTGTTTTGTTTCTTCAGAGAGCTAGAGAAATGTGTGTATATTAAATCAGTTACTCACACACGCATGCACGCACACACACACACCATGCCTGTGTATTTGTTTGGTAAATCGCTGTTTTGTTTCTTCAGAGAGCTAGAGAAATGTGTGTATATTAAATCAGTTACTCACACACGCATGCACGCACACACACACACACACACACACACCATGCCTGTTATATGAACGTTTCACTAAAGTATTAATACAAAGACACTTCTGTGACTTTCCTACACATTCACACAAACAAGAACAAACTCACTTGTATTGGTGTCTTCTTCTTTTCTCACATGCAGATGCATGCAAATGGCGCACTTATGCACAGTCGCACGTGCCTACAATGTACGCACGCACACACATACACACACTCTCTCTCTCTCTCTCTCTCTCTCTCTCTCTCTCTCTCTCTCTCTCTCTCAGTCTCTCTCTCTCCAAAGTAGCCAACCATCCTGGTGTACCTACAATTTTGCATTCCAACAAATAACAAATCAATACTTTCACATACATGTGTATACACACACACACAAAATGAAACTGGGAACATATTTGTTTATACTGGCAAGTACCTTGCCCTAGATGTGTCCCCACTCTCACACATTTCAGGACAACCAGTGTAGAGTGATGGAAGGTCCCCA
>CM065686.1:4897156-4911587 GCA_017654935.2 Phymorhynchus buccinoides
CTCCTGCTGATGCTCACCATGCCACCTATACCATTGTCTGTTGCCCTTCCCTCAAATGGCGCTTACCACTCGTTAACATTAACCCCAAGTCAGGGCCAATAGCAAAGTGACAGTAAGAGCCGTACGGTAATTGATTTTCTTCAGTGTTAGAAAGTCAGAACACTTTGTCTCTTTGGACGATCAAATTAGGGGGTCTGTGCTTTGGCTCTTTGTGCTGCAGTCTTTGGGACTTAACTTGGCCTTTGGGATCACCCCCCAAATTACCGTATTTTCCAAACTGAATGAAACATTTTGCTTTACGTCCTCCGACCTTCTATGAGGCACATACAGGACATTTCATGGGTGAAATTTAAAAACCTCGTATCTTGATTTTTTAATTATCTTTTTTAGTTAGATACATAGTCAGCTACCTACTTTTCCCCGCCACCTTCCACCAAAAGCTTGTATATCTAACGACTTTCTATCTGGGGTAAATGAGGTTGTGCAAATTTAAGAAAAACTCGTAAGTCCCAAATTCAGATCTAGTTAAAGACCTACAGAGCCGGCTGTCAAAATCACGTATTTCACGTGTTTTCCTTCTTATAGCTGGTAAAAAATCTTATTTTGACCAAGTGTTGCTCCCATACACATTGAAAACGAGGCATCACTTTAAAGAGCAGCCTCGATCGTATACGAGGTAAGTCTAAATGCGGACCACATCGACCCAGAAAAACCCAAGGGACTTAATCCAGCCGGCTCTGTGGGTCTTTAAGGAAAAAAAGCTAATTATGTTCGTTCTTTTCAAGTAATAAAAAAGTAATGTTAACAAAATGCAGGACTAAACTCGCAATGTCTTGAACAACATATTCATCGTAGTTAATCAATTGTGGTAAATGCAGTTAATTTTTAAAACAGTTTATTTCATTTTTGTTAAAACTACCAAAATTGAAATACAGTGGAACCTCCCTTATAAGACCTTCAAAAATCATCCAAAATGAGGTTCCAACTAACCAAAACAAATGTTCCATATGTGCCTTCCCAGGTCGAGAGGACGTAAAACTCAAATTTACGGTACGGTCCAAAATGAGGTCTTAAAGGGAGGGATTTTATAAGGGAGGTAATTTTAATACTCACAAAGAAGGGCAATGTCTCAGAGAAGTAGGTCTTATGTGGGAGGGAGTCTTAAAGGGAGGTTCCACTGTACAAGTTTTTTTCCTTTTACTGACGATTTGTTAGTATGTGGTGATGGGGAAATGGGGAAGGGGCAGTAAGAATTAGGGGAGTTAATATTGATAGGGTAGGATTGTGTTGAATAAAATGTGTCAGTATGGATATGTATTAGTAGCAGCGGATGGGAATTTAGTGCTGCTGCAAGTAAAAGAGGTTGAAAGTAGTAATATGTATGGTAGAAAGTAAATATTATTGTTAAAATTCTTAGTCTGTTGCTCGTCATAGTATTATTTTATTGTCGACTAATCCTGGAGTAAAAACACTTTGATTGGGTCCGGGTCCGTACATGATTCGGAAATAGTGTTTGCGTATGTATGGTTTTTTGTGTGTGTTTTTGCCCCCCCCCCCCCCAATATGTGTGTGTGTGTGTGAGAGAGAGAGAGATAGAGAGAGAGACTAGAGAAAGTTCAAAAGAAGAGCTACATTCTGGTCAGAGTTAGAATGCACTAGAATTAACCACAAAATGGCACAAAAAACAACGCTAACTAATTAAAAAAGTTTTTTGGATGATGATCCAAAGAAAAGAGTAGATTCACTCGACTTTGATGAGTGACTCAAACTCGCGCAAGCAGCAAACACTGACAAATTATGAATGTAATACAACAATGACGGGACGTTTAAAGGCTTCACAGCCTATATATATATATTAGTCCCCAATACCTGTACCTATACCTGAAAACCTTTCGGAACAGTACAGGGAAACGTTTTTACTGTAGGAAAATTAACACCGTAACGTTCTCCTTCTGGTCAGAACGCGAATTAAACTTACTTAGTTATTTTGTTTTAATAGCTAGGGGAGTGTTCTGCTTCATTGCTTTGTTGTGGTGTGCTAGTTTGTCTGTTTTTCTTGTATTTCATTTTTCCCCTCTATGTATTGTATTCCCTATCTGTGAGTTTGTGCTTGCGGATATTTGTGTGTGTGAACAGTATCTTAGTGTGTCTACAGTGTGTGTGAACAGTATCTTATTTTATTTGTTTTAATAGCCAGGGGACTGTTATGCTTCATCTGTTTTTCTTGCATTTCTTTTTTCCCCTATGTCTGTACTGTGTGTCTGCGAGTTTTGTGCTTGCGGATATTTGTGTGTGTGTACATGCATTACAGTTACATTACACTGTAATGAATGTAAGGTCACTTTATAATGGCTATTTCGTTGTCCGTTTTCTTGCTTGATTTTTTTTCCTAATTGTTATTTAGTAAAAAAAACCAAATGTGATGCGCTTAGAGTTTGAGCCAATTTATGAGAATAAGTTATAGAAATTCTCATTATTATTATTATTATTACAAATGTTAGTCAAGTTGTTGTTCAATATATTTCTTACTCCATTGTGTGCAGATTTCAGTCAGGTGACCTCAGGCGTCAGGCGATCTGACCTTCGGGTGGTGCTGTGGAAGAAGGTCACTTCCGCCACCGCCAAGGGCAAGGCCAAACAGCACGCCACCTTCAACCCTCTGTTGGCATGGCAGTGAGTGAGTCGCCACGGTGACTGAAGGTCAAGGTCGAATCTCTGAGTTCATCACCATGGCGACTGGTGACAGGATGGCCGAAGACTGGAGTGTGTGAATTTATCAGTGATTTGGGGGGGGTGAAAAGGAAGGCAGTTTTATCCTTCATTTTGATAAAGTTAACTACAGAATGGTAGCGTCCGTTTTCCCCCTGGTTAAATGCCAAAAAATAACATCAACCTTATCATTTTATCTTTTTGTGGTACAGTGGAACCTACCTTATATTAAGACCTTCAAAAATCACCCAAAATGAGGTCTGATAAAGGAGGGGTCTTATAAGGGAGGTTATTTTAATACTTACACAGAAGGGCAATGTCTCAGAGAATTAGGTCTTATGTGGGAGGGAGTCTTATAATGGGAGGTCTTCTAATGGAGGTTCCACTGTAGTATCTTTAAGCATTTTAGTAAAATCTTGAAGCATAAAACCTGGCAAAACCACTTGGCAATTAAGTCCTATGTGTATACCGTGTCCTTGCTTACAGTGAAAGATTAACATTCCTGGGATTACCTTCTCTGGAGGGAAGAAGAGTCAGGGGAGACCTGATACAAGTATATAAAATAATGAATAATATTGATGACATTGACTTTAACAACCTTTTTGTTAAAAGTATCACAAACATGACACGGAATAGTACAGAGAAGTTATTTTTAAGACGATCAGTTACTAACATTCGCAAGTTTTACTTTTCTAACCGAGTTGTTCAATACTGGAATAATTTGTCAACTAACATTAAGGCTGCACCTAACATAAATATATTCAAAAATCTTCTGGACAAAGACACAATGATGTCAAATTTTTATAATACTTTCGATGAATAAAAAAAAGAAAGAAGAAAAAGTCCATTCCATATTTTTGTTAAATGTTATAGTTTAGCTGTAGAAAGCAAGCCACCTTGAAACAAATCAAAGTCACAAACGAGAAAGGGCGTAAAAGGGCCGCGAGGCCCACTTCTAGCCCTAACTACTACTACTACTGCTTGTGAATACCATGCGTAATGGAACACAGTACTTGCTCAAACATTCAGATTTTTCTGCAGAATGTCCAGGCCTATTACCCCAATGATGTTTCTCTGCAGAAACTCCAGGGTTTAAAAGAGAGAGTTTATTAGAAGAATACATAAACAAACAAATAATTCATCGCAAATTTTAATTTTTCGTTCTAGGGTATGTGTAGAGTGCATCAAAAATGAAATCAATATCCCTTATAATCAGCATTTTTATATTTTATTGAAAATCCAACCGTTATTGTGTATGATTCATGACTTTTCTTTCTATGCTGTCGCATTATAACATAGTTGAATGGCATTTGACATGCACAGTAGTGTAATGGTATGATCGAATGTAAAGGAACATCTTCAAAGCGCATCAACTCCCATGAGCTTAAAGGGTGGCTTAAATTTAAAGTCCATGCAGGCATGCAAACAACACACACACAGGGACACACGCACACATATGCATTGCGAGTGCATGTGTCTTTGTAAGCATGCGATCAAAAACATTAACAAACAAGCATTCAGCATAAATGCTGCAAGTGAATGTGCACTTGTCCATGAAACTGCACTTGTCCATGAAACTACAGCACTCTTTCACACACACACACACACACACACACACACACACACACACACACACTCTCTCTCTCTCTCTGACACACACACACACACACTCTCTCTCTCTCTCTCTCTCTCTCTCTCTCCGACTCTCTCTCACATACACACACACACACACACACACACACACACTATCATCCATTACAAATAGAGAGGGGATTAAAGAAAGTGGTGTTGTTGGTTTTTTTCTATTGTGTGTGAGAAATAAAACATTCTTGTTGTTGAGACTTCAGCACAATTCTTATAAATATCGACTTTATTTGATGGTAGATTAGTGGTTGCTCGTTTTCATTTTTGTTTCGACTTATTTCTGTTTCAGTTTTGCTGTAGGTTTGGTCTACTTTTGCTGACAATTAACACTTTTTATGATTATTATTGATTCTATTGTGCATGTATGACAAAATGAAAAGTTCATGAAAGAAAGAGCGTAGTATTTAGTAAACATTTTATTCTTTTTCAGCCAGGCTATCATGTTTAGTTTGTTTGTTTGCTTTTCTTGTTGTTTTTGTCATTGAACTAGGATGAATTTTTATTGAACTCAATTTAGAGCAATGCTTCAGCCTCTGAAATAGGTATTTTGTTTAATCCCACTTTTCTTCATTTGTTTCCTTTTCGCAGAGTTTATCAGAACTTGTTTTTTCAATAAACTCATGCCATTTTTGTTTTGTATATATTGATTCATATTTTGTCAATCTGTATTGATATTTAATCATTTAAAATTGATTTTAACCAAATATGTTGAGTTACCTTGAGGTATTTTGTTTGTTTATTTGTTGTTTTTTTCTTCTTGGTTTTGATTTTGTTCAAAATATGAAAACCAGAGGCAATACATATTTTTCATAACCTGCACGAAACAAACACAGTGCCTCATGAACGACTATTATTAAAATGGAAGCGTATGGAATTACTGGTGGAATCTTAAACTGGACTAGAAGTTTTCTCTCTGGTAGGACTCAAGTGGTTAGAGTAAATGAGGCCAAATCGGCAAGTGTTCCAGCAGTAAGTGGTATTCCGCAAGGCAGTATTCTCTCTGGTAGGACTCAAGTGGTTAGAGTAAATGAGGCCAAATCGGCAAGTGTTCCAGTAGTAAGTGGTATTCCGCAAGGCAGTATTCTCTCTGGTAGGACTCAAGTGGTTAGAGTAAATGAGGCCAAATCGGCAAGTGTTCCAGTAGTAAGTGGTATTCCGCAAGGCAGTTTTCTCTCTGGTAGGACTCAAGTGGTTAGAGTAAATGAGGCCAAATCGGCAAGTGTTCCAGTAGTAAGTGGTATTCCGCAAGGCAGTTTTCTCTCTGGTAGGACTCAAGTGGTTAGAGTAAATGAGGCCAAATCGGCAAGTGTTCCAGTAGTAAGTGGCATTCCGCAAGGCAGTATTCTCTCTGGTAGGACTCAAGTGGTTAGAGTAAATGAGGCCAAATCGGCAAGTGTTCCAGTAGTAAGTGGTATTCCGCAAGGCAGTATTCTCTCTGGTAGGACTCAAGTGGTTAGAGTAAATGAGGCCAAATCGGCAAGTGTTCCAGTAGTAAGTGGTATTCCGCAAGGCAGTATTCTCTCTGGTAGGACTCAAGTGGTTAGAGTAAATGAGGCCAAATCGGCAAGTGTTCCAGCAGTAAGTGGTATTCCGCAAGGCAGTTTTCTCTCTGGTAGGACTCAAGTGGTTAGAGTAAATGAGGCCAAATCGGCAAGTGTTCCAGTAGTAAGTGGTATTCCGCAAGGCAGTATTCTCTCTGGTAGGACTCAAGTGGTTAGAGTAAATGAGGCCAAATCGGCAAGTGTTCCAGTAGTAAGTGGTATTCCGCAAGGCAGTATTCTCTCTGGTAGGACTCAAGTGGTTAGAGTAAATGAGGCCAAATCGGCAAGTGTTCCAGTAGTAAGTGGTATTCCGCAAGGCAGTATTCTCTCTGGCAGGACTCAAGTGGTTAGAGTAAATGAGGCCAAATCGGCAAGTGTTCCAGCAGTAAGTGGTATTCCGCAAGGCAGTTTTCTCTCTGGTAGGACTCAAGTGGTTAGAGTAAATGAGGCCAAATCGGCAAGTGTTCCAGTAGTAAGTGGTATTCCGCAAGGCAGTTTTCTCTCTGGTAGGACTCAAGTGGTTAGAGTAAATGAGGCCAAATCGGCAAGTGTTCCAGTAGTAAGTGGTATTCCGCAAGGCAGTTTTCTCTCTGGTAGGACTCAAGTGGTTAGAGTAAATGAGGCCAAATCGGCAAGTGTTCCAGTAGTAAGTGGTATTCCGCAAGGCAGTATTCTCTCTGGTAGGACTCAAGTGGTTAGAGTAAATGAGGCCAAATCGGCAAGTGTTCCAGTAGTAAGTGGTATTCCGCAAGGCAGTTTTCTCTCTGGTAGGACTCAAGTGGTTAGAGTAAATGAGGCCAAATCGGCAAGTGTTCCAGTAGTAAGTGGTATTCCGCAAGGCAGTTTTCTCTCTGGTAGGACTCAAGTGGTTAGAGTAAATGAGGCCAAATCGGCAAGTGTTCCAGTAGTAAGTGGCATTCCGCAAGGCAGTATTCTCTCTGGTAGGACTCAAGTGGTTAGAGTAAATGAGGCCAAATCGGCAAGTGTTCCAGTAGTAAGTGGTATTCCGCAAGGCAGTATTCTCTCTGGTAGGACTCAAGTGGTTAGAGTAAATGAGGCCAAATCGGCAAGTGTTCCAGTAGTAAGTGGTATTCCGCAAGGCAGTATTCTCTCTGGTAGGACTCAAGTGGTTAGAGTAAATGAGGCCAAATCGGCAAGTGTTCCAGTAGTAAGTGGTATTCCGCAAGGCAGTTTTCTCTCTGGTAGGACTCAAGTGGTTAGAGTAAATGAGGCCAAATCGGCAAGTGTTCCAGCAGTAAGTGGTATTCCGCAAGGCAGTTTTCTCTCTGGTAGGACCCCAGTGGTTAGAGTAAATGAGGCCAAATCGGCAAGTGTTCCAGTAGTAAGTGGTATTCCGCAAGGCAGTTTTCTCTCTGGTAGGACTCAAGTGGTTAGAGTAAATGAGGCCAAATCGGCAAGTGTTCCAGTAGTAAGTGGTATTCCGCAAGGCAGTTTTCTCTCTGGTAGGACTCAAGTGGTTAGAGTAAATGAGGCCAAATCGGCAAGTGTTCCAGTAGTAAGTGGTATTCCGCAAGGCAGTATTCTCTCTGGTAGGACTCAAGTGGTTAGAGTAAATGAGGCCAAATCGGCAAGTGTTCCAGTAGTAAGTGGTATTCCGCAAGGCAGTATTCTCTCTGGTAGGACCCAAGTGGTTAGAGTAAATGAGGCCAAATCGGCAAGTGTTCCAGTAGTAAGTGGTATTCCGCAAGGCAGTTTTCTCTCTGGTAGGACCCCAGTGGTTAGAGTAAATGAGGCCAAATCGGCAAGTGTTCCAGCAGTAAGTGGTATTCCGCAAGGCAGTTTTCTCTCTGGTAGGACTCAAGTGGTTAGAGTAAATGAGGCCAAATCGGCAAGTGTTCCAGTAGTAAGTGGTATTCCGCAAGGCAGTATTCTCTCTGGTAGGACTCAAGTGGTTAGAGTAAATGAGGCCAAATCGGCAAGTGTTCCAGTAGTAAGTGGTATTCCGCAAGGCAGTATTCTCTCTGGCAGGACTCAAGTGGTTAGAGTAAATGAGGCCAAATCGGCAAGTGTTCCAGTAGTAAGTGGTATTCCGCAAGGCAGTTTTCTCTCTGGTAGGACTCAAGTGGTTAGAGTAAATGAGGCCAAATCGGCAAGTGTTCCAGTAGTAAGTGGTATTCCGCAAGGCAGTTTTCTCTCTGGTAGGACTCAAGTGGTTAGAGTAAATGAGGCCAAATCGGCAAGTGTTCCAGTAGTAAGTGGTATTCCGCAAGGCAGTTTTCTCTCTGGTAGGACTCAAGTGGTTAGAGTAAATGAGGCCAAATCGGCAAGTGTTCCAGTAGTAAGTGGTATTCCGCAAGGCAGTTTTCTCTCTGGTAGGACTCAAGTGGTTAGAGTAAATGAGGCCAAATCGGCAAGTGTTCCAGTAGTAAGTGGTATTCCGCAAGGCAGTATTCTCTCTGGTAGGACTCAAGTGGTTAGAGTAAATGAGGCCAAATCGGCAAGTGTTCCAGTAGTAAGTGGTATTCCGCAAGGCAGTATTCTCTCTGGTAGGACTCAAGTGGTTAGAGTAAATGAGGCCAAATCGGCAAGTGTTCCAGTAGTAAGTGGTATTCCGCAAGGCAGTATTCTCTCTGGTAGGACTCAAGTGGTTAGAGTAAATGAGGCCAAATCGGCAAGTGTTCCAGTAGTAAGTGGTATTCCGCAAGGCAGTTTTCTCTCTGGTAGGACTCAAGTGGTTAGAGTAAATGAGGCCAAATCGGCAAGTGTTCCAGTAGTAAGTGGTATTCCGCAAGGCAGTTTTCTCTCTGGTAGGACTCAAGTGGTTAGAGTAAATGAGGCCAAATCGGCAAGTGTTCCAGTAGTAAGTGGTATTCCGCAAGGCAGTATTCTCTCTGGTAGGACTCAAGTGGTTAGAGTAAATGAGGCCAAATCGGCAAGTGTTCCAGTAGTAAGTGGTATTCCGCAAGGCAGTATTCTCTCTGGTAGGACTCAAGTGGTTAGAGTAAATGAGGCCAAATCGGCAAGTGTTCCAGTAGTAAGTGGTATTCCGCAAGGCAGTATTCTTGGCCCAGTACTTTTTACAGTTTGTATTAATGATCTCCCTGAATGTATAAGTAGCATCTGTAAAATGTTTGCAGACGATACAAAACTCTATAATAACACTGATAACTATAGTCAGATTCAGAAGGACTTAAATAATCTACAAGAGTGGTCTAATACATGGAATCTCTACTTTAATGTTTCTGTCTGTATACGTCGCAGACGCCACTTCTGACTATAAATCGCGACGGAAATGTTTTGATATGTAAAGTCATGCACATTGGTAAAAAGAATCCTGGTAAAGAGTATTATATGAATATGGACAATAGAGTTCAAAACATTGATTCTTGTGTTTGTGAAAAAGACTTGGGAGTAACTTTGACTGTAAGTTATCCTTCGATACTCATATCCATAATGTCATTAATAAAGCAAAGCAAATGATTGGACTTATAAAAAGAAGCTTCTCTTACCTTAATAAATTTATATTTTTTAAATTGTATAAAGCTCTTGTGAGACCTCATGTGGAATATGCAAATGTGGTATGGCATCCTTATTTAAAAAGGCAATCAGTGGCTATTGAGAGGGTCCAGAGATGAGCAACAAGGTTACTAAGATAATGCAGAGGCATGAATTATAATGAAAGACTTAAGTACCTGGACTTACATTCTTTAAAAGGCAGACGACTTAGAGGGGACCTAATTGAGACATACACCATTTTTCATGGCCTTGACAACATAAATATTACCAACATCTTTCAATTATCTAACTATAGTAAAACAAGGAATTCTGAACTTAAACTTTTAATGGGACACAACAATACTAACTTCACAAAAAACTCACTTTCTAATCGAATTGCACAAGATTGGAATGCTCTTCCAGTCCAAGTGAAAGAAGCACAAAATACTAACATATTTAAAAATCTTCTAGACAGTTGTCCAAATATTAATAAATTGTTTTTTGATTACGATGAATAAATTTTAATGGAAATTATGAGTGCGCAAGCGCAACCCATATTTATGAAAAGTGCGAAGGGGACGCTTGATAGGCCGCGAGGCCTAGGCTGATGAAGCCAGTCCCTCTACTATGCTATACTACCATACTAATGTGACCTTGTCATGGAATATGTAAATGCCAAAGTAAGAACACTAGAAGTAGATAGATTTGCAAATATGCTGCTTGAAGATAAATGGAAAAAATGCCTTGTCACCATTGACATTTTTTGCATACAAGTTGAAAGATGTGTAGTTTACCTTGGCATCATTGACATTTTTTGCATACAAGTTGAAAGATGTGTAGTTTACCTTGTCATCATTGACATTTTTTGCATACAAGTTGAAAGATGTGTAGTTTACCTTGGCATCATTGACATTTTTTGCATACAAGTTGAAAGATGTAGTTTACCTCAGAACCGGGGTGTTTAGTCCATGTTTTTATGACTTTAGTTGAACAGCGATGTGAATTTTAACTGATAACAGACACAAAGTTGTTACAAAGAGATAAGGAGTCTTTTGATTTTCTTTTGGACTCATGTTGTAAGTAAAAGAGGTTAACAATGCATGTTTCTGTATGTAGGTGACAGGTGTGTTGAAATAATCATGGTTTTATTCCTTGTTGAGCACAAATAAAGATACCAAAATCAAAGTGTCTGTGATTATGTAAATTAGAGTAAAACTGACTGTTTAAATAATAAATGTGTGTGTACGCGTGTATGTGTGTGTGTAAGGAAGTAAGAGAACATTGCATGCAATCATCATGTTTATTTGACTTTCTAATGATTCATTATTTGTTTGCCTTTAATGTTCTTGTTATCAATGTAAAGCGCACTGAGCTCATGTGAGAAAGAGCGCTGTATAAATTCCCATTATTATTATTATTAAATGAATGTAACAGAGACTGTATCAATATGATTTAGATAACATTACCAAAGCTGTTTTGTTTTTTACATAGTTTGTTTGTTTTGATGACAATGGTGTCCCATATTGTTTGTTTGTTTTGATGACAATGGTGTCCCATATTGTTTGTTTGTTTTGATGACAATGGTGTCCCATATTGTTTGTTTGTTTTGATGACAATGGTGTCCCATATTGTTTGTTTGTTTTGATGACAATGGTGTCCCATATTGTTTGTTTGTTTTGATGACAATGGTGTCCCATATTGTTCAGGCTGTAAGGCCATACTTGTTGCCCAGACTGAGAGCCCTGCGCCTCATAATGGGACTGATGAAACAGTAAGAACATTGTATGACAAAATCAGAATGTTGTCTAAAAATTGGAGATGCGCCTTATAGTCAGAAAAATATGGTATGTATTACCAAATATCTATGACGTTACAGGGATCCCAGAGACCCTCATTTGGGGGTCTATGAAGCACTAACATTCTAAAGGACCCTCTAACAGAATGTGCTGGGGGTCCCAGGGATGCACTAGAAACATTCTTTTTAGAATTCGCTATGCCACTGGGACCCTCTATCGCGCCTCTAGGACCCTCTATACTGTAAGTGAAGGAGTCCCTGGGACCCCTTGTTTTGCGGGATGATTGGGAGCCCTGCGTTATTTGTCAATATCCATTTTCCTCCCTCTTGGCCTCTGCAACTAGGGTTATTAACGCCCTTGACAGTGAGAGTGAATCCCTTGTTGGTCAGTGCTGACAAGGGCATTCACTCTTGCGAAAGGCATCCATTTAGTGGCCTCAAATAGGGTTATTTGGCAAGAGTTATGGCCTTGTTTGGTCAGTGCTCAACCATCTTCCCCCACCCACCAAGGGCATTCACTCTTGCAAAAGGTGTTCTTTGCAGTAGCCAATAGAGGATGTACCTGATTAATATCTCCTCCCAAGTCCTTGTTCTCATCAATCACAATGCGTTCTATATAAGACAATCGCACACAATGCAGTTTTACATGTCTATATTTACACAGTAGTTGTGCACATGGTCATGACAATATATTATATTATTTCAAACCATACAAACAGTGGGGCAAAAACCCACTTTAAACATGTTCACTGACAATGATAATGATGAACAACTTTTGATACTGAAACAATGACAGAGATGCAGTAAAGCAAAATGACAGAGGGTGGCACTGCACCAGCTGTGACATTCTCTCCTCAGGGAAGCCAAAAAACGGTTTATAGGGAACGAGCAATGTGACAATAAAGTACAACGCAATACAATACTGTAGCAAAAGGGACAACACAATACACTGAAATACAATACAATATTTTGTTTTCAGACTATATGGTGATACTTTATTCCCAGATTAAGAGACCCCTGCATCTTATAATATGATTAACAATATACACAATGTATAATAATTCAATCTTAATTTTGTGCACAAATTTTGGGGGTGCACCTAATGGTTCTTCTTCTTGGGGGGTCTATGAAGCACTAAAATTCTAAAGGACCCTCTAAAAGAATGTGCAGGGGGTCCCAGGGATGCACTAGAAAAATTCTTTTTAGCATTCGCTATGCCACTGGGACCCTCTATCGCGCCTCTAGTACCCTCTAATCTCTCTCTAACCTTTATCTCTCCCCCCCCCCTCTCTCTCTCTCTCTCTCTCTCTCTCTTTCTCTCTCTCTCTCCATCTCTCTCTCTCTCTCTCTCTCTCTCTCTCTCTCCCCCTCCCTCTCTCCCTCAACATTTTCACTTTTTACATGATATTCATGGTTGTCGTTTATTATATTCTTTCATTGGATGTTGTTGTTTTTAATTGTTGTTTATTTCGATATTTTCGTTTACCACAGGGCTGGGTGTAAAAAAGTATGTATACTTATCTCATTACCCTGTATAAATAAAATTTCGTTCGTTCGTTCGTTCGTTCTTCTTCGATCGCTCAGACAGTTTCCTGTCAATTATGAGCGCAGACCATGAGATGCGTCATGCTGC
The DNA here is from genome assembly GCA_017654935.2 of Phymorhynchus buccinoides. NCBI lineage: Eukaryota > Metazoa > Mollusca > Gastropoda > Neogastropoda > Raphitomidae > Phymorhynchus > Phymorhynchus buccinoides. The sequence continues at coordinate 4,909,935 of CM065686.1, forward strand.
CGTTATGCGCCTAACTAAGAAATAGTTAGGCCCAGCAAGTCCGACTTCAGCTGGAGGAAATGTTTTTGAAAGTGTTTCTTGAAAAAAGGCAGGAGAATGGACCGGTAAGGCAGAAAGGTAGATGACAGTAAGCAAAGGGAAAAGGCAGAGTCAAAGAGAGTGACAGATCAGAGGAAGTTACAAGCACAGAACTTCCAGAAGGTGGGGGAACTATTTATACAAAAGCCCCCCCGGTATCCCCCCGGGGGAAAATGCCTTATAATAAGGGTGAGCTTTAGGCCGTGTACACACATAAGCGGACATTCCATGCGGAAACCCGTGCGCAATCCATAAATAAGTGAAACAAAGAAGGGAAAAGATTTGCGCACGTGTCCTAATGTCCCCTATATGCGTAAACTTTTATCCTTCTTTCTTCCACTTATTTAGGGTTTTCCGTACGGAACTTACGTGTCTAATGTGAACCCGGCCTTATAGTCCGTAAGTCCTTATAGTCCGTAAAAGTTATGTGCTGAGTAGTACAGCACAGCACAGCACAGTACAGTACAAATAGCAATACAGTACACTACAGTACAGTATAGTGCAGTTCAACATAGCACAGTACAAATAGCAATACATACAGTACACTACAGTACAGTACAGTACAGTATAGTGCAGTTCAACATAGCACAGTACAAATAGCAATACAGTACACTACAGTACAGTACAGTACAGTATAGTGCAGTTCAACATAGCACAGTACAAATAGCAATACAGTACACTACAGCACAGTACAGTACAAATAGCAATACAGTACACTACAGTACAGTACAGTACAGTATAGTGCAGTTCAACACAGCACAGTACAAATAGCAATACAGTACACTACAGTACAGTACAGTACAGTATAGTGCAGTACAGCATAGCACAGAACAAATAACAATACAGTACACTACAGTACAGTACAGTGGAACAGATGATTTCTTTCCTTTCCACCTTTTCTGGGGAACGGGGGATTAACACGAAGTAAGCAGTTTAAAACATAACCTAAACTGAACTTTCTGAGATTAAACAACAACAGACAATTGTCCCTACACAAACAAAGCTCCTGATTCTTTGAAAAATCAACCAAACATTATGCAATCTAAAAACAAAAAAAAACAAAAAAAACAAAAAAAACAAAAAAACCCAGTGCAACATGACTATGAGTAATTACATTACTCTTACAAAATTTTGTGTGTGTGTGTCTTGAAATTTTCTTAACAGAGATGTTACGCATAGGTTACTGATCACCAAAGGATCTTGACTATTGAAGCACAATGACACCAAAAAGCATCAAGAAGACTACAACAAAATCCAGTCGCAGAAATGTTGCTAGATCACGAAATAAACAACAGTTAATGTTCGTTTTGACCCTGATGCATGACATCGCAGTGTTTATCCCTGGAAATACCTGTAAGTCTTTGTCCCTGGTTTTTAAGTAGTTTGTCCCTGGAAACTGCAACAGAGGGTAGGAAGCCCTGTACAAACTTCAGGGTATGGTATGGTATTATTTTTATAGTCACACAGACGAGTCTAGAGCAACGTCATCCTTTTTTTTCAGGGGTGAGTGTCTTCCAAGGGAAATCTAGCTATAGTTTGGTGCATACCAGGCAGCGGGACTCTCCCTGCTCTTAT
>CM065686.1:4912087-4914587 GCA_017654935.2 Phymorhynchus buccinoides
CAATGGAACCTCCCTTATACGACCCCCCAAAATCATCTAATTAATAATAATAATAATACATAGTATTTATATAACGCCTTTCTTTAGAATTAAACTCAAGGCGCTCACATTCACTGATTCACACGAAATTGGGCTAACATACACTATCATTATACACATTCATTCCGCTATCATCTAACTTAACGTGAAAGTTACAGAGAGAAAGCTCTTTGAAACAAGTGAGTTTTCATTTGGGTTTTGAAAGCGGGAAGTGCTGAATTGTGACGGAGATGAACAGGCAAGGAATTCCAGACAGTGGGGGCACAAAAACTAAAACTGCGTTGTCCAAAAGACTTTAAATGAGGTCTTATAAGGGAGGGGTCTTATAAGGGAGGTAATGTTAATGCTTAGGGCAATGTCTCAACGAAGTAGGTCTTATGTGGGAGGGAGTCTTATTATAATGGGATGTCTTATAAAGGAGGTTCCACTGTAGTTAATTAAAAACAGTTGTACCGTTGATCATGGTTGCTCCCATGTCGCTCATCACACGAGGCAATGTGCTTTTGTGCAATCGATCTTCGGTGTGCCTGCTGTCTTTTTAATTAACTCACTCGGGACTGGCTGAATTATTTCCCCTTGTTCTGTGGGGACTGGGCATTTGACTAGGTTCGTAAAACAATCACCAAAACCAAGTTATAAAGAGTTAGGCATCAATATTTTCAGAAAATATTAGCAACATCATGCACTTCCTCATTTGTCTCCTATTGATGAAAACAGCTAACACATACAAAGAAGGAAAATTTCACTTTCCGATCTTTGACCCCCCTCTACAACCAAAGCTGAATGTAAACTATGCAATGATTGGTTGATTTCAAGAGAGGCAAGGTCAAAGCAAACTTAAAGTAGGTTATGACGTCGCACTGAAAACTCTTATGAGCCGGATCCGGGCCATTCGTCCTAAACGGTTGTGCGAGCCATGAGTCGGATCCGGCTAATTCGTCCCGAGTGAGTTAACCTGCGGAGTGCCAGGGAATTACTTCCCTTTGTATATCCCCTACACAGGAGTCGAACTCCCCTTCAATCAAGTCCCTTAGAAACAAGAATCACCCGCGATCAGTTTTGTGAAAGAAATCTTTGGTTGTGTTATTCGTACGAATCAGACATGTAAAAGCATGTAAATTGCGCGTTTTAATACAAATGCATTAAATCTGTAAAATATAAAAAAAGGTGACAAAGAGACAAGTAGAAGTTTGGAACTGGCTGGATTTCTCAGTACAGTGGAACCTCCCTTATAAGACCTTCAAAATTCATCAAAAATGAGTTCTTAAACGGGAGGGAATTCATAAGGGAGGTAATTTTAATGCTTACAAAGAAGGGCAATGTCTCAGAGAAGTTAAGGTCTTAAGTGGGAGGGAGTCTTGTATTATAACGGGGGGTCTTATAAGGGAGGTTCCACTGTACTACTGTTGCATGCGCAGTATGGACTTTATGGATTAGACTGATGTGTGTGTGCCACAATGCCAAAGATTTTCTGTGCTGAATTTTCGATTGTGGTTTAAATATCGCTGTTGGAAAATGTTCTTATATCATAGCTTTTTCCAAGTTTTAGCATGTTTTTTGTGTGTGTGTCATTGTGCATGTGCGCATACACATGCATGTGTAGTTGTTTAAAAATAGCAAAAGCCACAAGTTACGGGCAAATGAAGCAAAAGAAATCTGATTTTTCCACAGTAAAACGATAAGGAAAAGTGCTATCAGTACATTTCGTCGGTGAAATTCTAAAACCTTGTATCTCGATTTTTTTTTTTTTTTAGTTAGATACATAGTCAGCTCTCCAATTTTTCCTGTCACCTTCCACCAAAAGCTCTCTAACGACTTTCTGTCCGGGGTAAATGAGGTTGTGAAAATAGGAGAAAAACTCGTAAGTCCCAAATTCAGATCTAGTTAACAAAAAACTTGTATCTTCATTCTTTTCAAGTCAAATTTTTTTTTTAAAAAAAGTAATTTTAACGAAATACAGGACTAAACTCGCGATGTCTTGAACAACATATTCATCATAGTTAATCAATTGTGGTCAACGCGGTTAACTTTTAAAACAGTTCTTTTCATTTTTCTCAAGACTACTAAAATTGAGATACGAGGTTTTTGAATTTCACCGACGATTTGTTGTGTGACATTTACTTTGGAATGTTGAGTACCAGTACTGGTCAGCATTGTCACTGCCAAGTCATTGTTCGTTTACTTCCCTCACTCGCTCATCCAGTCACTCTGCTTATCCCTCCTCTTAAAACGGTCACACTCGTAATGTTCTCATCCATAGCTGGTGCGTTTGTACCATAGTGTTCAAGTGCTTTGGCTGTTGGGATGATGGAGTCTTTAAGCCAAGGTACAACAACAACAACAAAACAACATCCCTTCTCTTGCGGGTGCCGTCCGTTTCGCCCGCATGCTTTTCGCCTACTCTTTGATGCAGATAACTGGCCAAGCTTCATGTGCAGGGATGCAACTTGGCCTTGGATAC
>CM065686.1:4919587-4939587 GCA_017654935.2 Phymorhynchus buccinoides
ACGTGATTTTGTGTCTTATCACACTAAGATTTAGCCAAATGTAATATTAATGTTCATGAAGGTATAGAGCATAATGTCACAAGGATTGTTTGAAAGCAATATCATGTGTGGTATTTAGAAAAATAATGCACAACTAATTGTTTTCTGTTTGTAGTGATGTTTAGTTCGATTTCTTTGTAATTAACTGCACACCTTGATTATTTACATGAAAATTATTTTTACTTCTGTGGTTGCTATGTAACAGAAGTCATTTGTGTCATCTTAAATCTTGAAAATATGTTTTGATCATGAAAACAGAATGAGACAATTTTCATTTAAAAATAGTTTATGTGAAGGTCATAAGATTTAAAAGATTAAACTTCGGGTACATGCACACACAATGTGGGGACCATAGTTTCACGGCAGAAAACAGGACAAGAAAGAAGTCGGGAGTAATGTTGGAAGAGGTGAGTTTTTAGAGCTGTTTCGAAAGATTGGAAAGATTTAGCGGAAAGGAGTTCATAGGGTAGGGAGTTCGAGATAGAAGGGGCGCTGAAAGGAAATGAACATTCAACATATGTCTCAGTATTTGTATTTTTAAGGTTTCAACTAATAGTAATAGGAGAATAAATTTTTTGTTTTAAACCTGATTGCAACAGGCAGCTATCAGCATTTGTCCCCTCCCTTCCCACCCCACCCCAATCCTCTCTTTTTGTCGTCAACATGGGCCCGTACTTTTAAACGCAACTACGATGTCACGAAATGCAGTTATCGCTATCCTTGAATTTTTTTAAAACCAAAACTGTCCACGATGATGATGAGATTAGCGTCCAATCGGTCAGAGAACTTTATGGACGGTATTCCTGAAGATTTGATCTTCTTGTTGAAATTGTTCCCACCCAGACCTCCACCTTTTGGTCTTTTTTTCTGGTTCCAGGGAGTTCGGGACAGGGAGCGGGCGGGCGAGAGGGTACCGCTAGGCGAGCGCGGGCGCTAAACCGCCACGACGATCGAATCAACCCCGACCCCCTCCTCCCTTTCCCCGAAGCTTTCCCGCCCCCGTCCTTCCCCGACCCCGCGGAGAGGGCCTGGCCGGCTCAGCCCCTGGGTGGGGGTGGGGGGTGCAAGACTTTCCAGTGCCCGCTGTGTCAGTACAGCGTAGACCGCAGCGACAGTCTGAAGAGACACATGCGCCTGCACACGGGTGACATGTTCCGCTGCCTGCTGTGCGGCCTGCAGTACAACTCGCGATACAACCTGGGCGTGCATCGCAGGAAGAAGCACGGGGTGGGGGAGGGGGGTGTTGGTGGTGGGGGGTGGGGGTGGGGGTGCGGATGATGATGATGGGGAGGATGGTGGCAGGGAGTCGTCGTCGTCGCCGCGGAAGGTGGTCTCCGATGTTCAAGTGATGACCCAATGACGAGTTATCCTCGAAATCGCATGATTATGACAAAGAAAACTTGTTAAGACAGTGTTAGCGTGTTAACCTTCACTGCGTTTCCTGGGGTCCACCAGTACTGCCCCACACATAAACAAAAAGCTTGGTCAATGATTCACCAGACACCCCCTTTGAGAGCACAATTCTTTGATTTTAATATATTTTTCAACAACATAATAATGGCAGCAGTTATCACATGTGGAAATATAACAATAGGAATACTTACGCACCCACGCTCACCCACCCACACAGACACAACAAACACACACACATGCATATACACACAAACACACACACACATGCATATACACACAAACATACGCTGGGCTACACTAGGCTATACTATGCTCAACCACAACCAGACTGATAACAATGTGGAAAGCAGAGGGAGAAAAAAAAAGAAGCCTGGGCCTGTATTCACGTTGAGATAGCATGAGACTTAGCATGAGACTTAGCATGATGCTAACTTAGAAGCTCTTCCAATGTCCTATAGGATTTAACCCTTTCACCGCCAAAGTCGCATTTTAGCACCACAGTGATTGAACACATATGTCACTAAAAGGCATAAAATTGGGGTCTATTATCTAAAGACCCTATTGTCTTAGTTTTGGGAAGTAAGGATAGACCTTATTTTATATATGTCACAGAAGAATCCCCAATACTGCAGATGGATTTTGTTCTCTACCCAGGTGAAGTTGATGGAAGTTTTGTCTGAAACATGGCTGGCGGTGAAAGGGTTAATAGGACTTTTGGAAGAGCTTCTAAGTTATCATGATGCTAAGTCTCATGATGCGTGAATACAGGCCCAGGGACGGTATTCATGTCGAGATAGCATGAGACTTAGCATCTGCTAACTTAGAAGCTGTCCTATTAAATCCTATAGGACATTGGAAGAGCTTCTAAGTTAGCATGATGCTAAGTCTCATGCTATCTCAACGTGAATGCAGGCCCTGGTGTACATATTTGGAACCATCGGAACATAACGTACTATGTTAGCAACGTTTACTGTCAGTGCGTCGAAAGTGACACTGAATATAAGCTTTTTTTAAAATTCAGTGTCCATGTCCATTTTTGTAACGATTCCGTTTTGATGAGCAATGGACACTTTCATAACCCATTGATTGTGTAAATAAGTACAGATTTGTGCAATGTTTTGTACTTTGTATGTGTTATGTACTAGAATGTATTGTAAAAGCATATATGAGGGCTTGTCAGAAAGAGGAACTGACCCGTTTCTATATGGATGAAAGTTCGTTTAACGTCATCCGGCCTGTGAGCAGGCACATTATGGGACATTAATAGCTATAAAGATAGTGGGACGATCCTGGAGGTACTGTGATACCAGTAAAGTCCCGAAGTTTTTGAATGATCAAGATAGTCGTCGACCTGTTTCTGTCTACTTTTCTGGATTTTTATACTTTAGTGGCAAGCCGTTTTTAACTTTGTTACTGTCTTTTTACTTAGACATACCTTCATTCTTTTCCCCAGCCAATTCCTTTACGTGTATGTATTGTATGTTTATGCTTCTCCCTCCCTACCCCCCCCCCCCCCTCTCTCTCTCTCTCTCTCTCTCTCTCTCTCTCTCTCTCTCTCTGTCTCTCTCTCACTCTCTCTCTCTCTCTCTCTCTCTCTCTCTCTCTCTCTCTCTCTCTCTCTCTCTCTCTCTCTCTCTCTCTCTCTCTCTCTCTTAATCTCTCTCTCTCTCTTTTCTCTCTCTCTCTCCTTTTGCTCTCTTTTCCCTCTTGACACGCATATAGAGAGAGAGAGAGAGAGAGAGAGAGAGAGAGAGAGAGAGAGAGAGAGAGAGAGAGAGAGAGAGAGAGACAGACACACACACACACACACCAATCATCTTCTTAAGTTAACTGAACAACATTGTAAAAACATAAGTTCCTTGACAATGTGTTTAATAGTCTTTTTCTTCTATTTTGTTTTTAAAGATGCAACAGCATGCACATTTTAATGTGACCAAATTTAAGTTTGTATCTGTGTGTGTGTGTGTGTGTGTGTGTGTGTGTGTGTGTGTGTGTGTGTGTGTGTGTGTGTGTGTGTGTGTGTGTGTGTGTGTGTTTTATTTCACTACCGTGTCTATTAAACGTGTGTTGTCATTTATCATCATGTCTTCCGAGATGCCCTCTTTTCTCTTCCTAACATCACTCAAACTTTCTTTCTTGCATATATCTTTCTCCCCCCTCCCCCTCCCTTTTGCATTTTCCCTGCCTTTTTGTATGTCTGTCAATCGCTTTGTTGTCACATTTCCACATATTACCACGCAAATATGTTTTGTCATTGGGTGAGATAAGACAAGACCTAGAGCATTAATTAGTGAATATCGCAGCTTTGTCTCTATCTCTGTCTGTCTGTTTTTGTCTGTCTGACTCTCAGTCTGTCTGTTTCTCTGTCTGTCAATCTCTCTGCCTGTCTCTCTATCTCTGTCTGTCTGCCTCTGTATGTCTCTCTGTCTGTCCCTCTGTCTGTCAATCTCTGTCTGTCTGTCAATCTCTCTGCCTGTCTCTCTATCTGTCTGTGTCTCTCTGCTCTGTCTGTCTCTCTCTCTCTCTCTCTCTCTCTCTCTCTCTCTCTCTCTCTCTCTCTCTCTCTCTCTCTCTCTCTCTCTCTCTCTCTCTCTCTCTCTCTCTCTCTCTCTCTCTCTCTCTCTCTCTCTCTGTGTTGAATGACAGACAGATGTTGCAGTGGGGAAACCAATACAGACCTACTCTACATACTGCATGCTACATATCACTTTTGCCTGAATTTCTGGAAAGATCTTGCATTCAAGAATCTACTATAATTATAGGCAACTTATGGGTCAAACAGACACTAAAAATGATGAGGTTCTGGTCATCTTTCTTAAAAAAACAGCATCGTGTCCGTATGTTTTCTTAAAAACACCTTTGACCGACGTCGACGGTCAAGTTTTCTAGCAAAGAATAAAGGGAGTTACTTTTTAAAAATTATAAATAATTCTCAGACTGTTTTTCATCCTTCGTTGTAAGCATGCAGAAGAAGGCAAGCCTTCCACTTTCACCCCTCTTCCGGCTACAGTGTAGTTAATAATGTGGACTTTAAATGTTTTAAAAATCTGCCGCTGTGTTGCTGACCAAAAACCCACCTCATTTCTGTGTTAAGTGCTGATTGTTACATTGCTCTCCAGTTTCTTAAACGTTTTATTCTAAAAAATATAAAAAACTCAACTAGTTTTGCGTGAGACTAAAATGTGGCTCCCAAACAAAAACGATGCCCACCATCTACAACTCGTCTGTGTGCTGCTGTCTCTTTCCAGGCCGAGCCTGCCACGATCCTGCGGCCTTGCAGAATGCTTCCTCCTCCTCCTCCTCCTCCTTTCAAAGCAAGGGCAATCCTTCGCAACCAGGGAACCCGTGGGAACCGCCAGAGAGAGAAGACCACTTCCAGACCACCCAGGATTACAATACCGAGGATTACAGTACCCAGGATTACAATACTCAGGATTACAGTACCCAGGATTACAGTACCCAGGATTACGATATTCAGCATCACACTCAGGTTTACAACACGCTTATGGTGGAAGGCGGTGGATCTACCTCCCCGCACCCGAGGCACGTGCAACCGGGGTCAAGGTGGCCGTACTCCTGCGCGCTGTGCGGGAAAGGGTTCAGGGAAAGGGAGCACTTCGAGGGTCACGTGAACGTGCACAACAACGTGAAGGCCTTCCAGTGCCCCTACTGCCCCCGCCAGTACGCCTACAAGACCAGCCTGCGGCTCCACATCAACAGATCCTGCAAGATGGCGCCCCGGCCAACGTGAGGTGGTTGTTTTTAGCAGCTGACGCGTGTCAGGATTTTCAGAGGATCCCAGGATTTTGTTTTTTTAGGATTGGTGGAGTTTGCTGGTTGAAGGTTCGTTTCGAAAGATTTACTGAGAATTGCTGCTAAAAGAAAGGAGTCTGTTTTACACGATTCACTGAAGATTATGGCAGGAAAATTTGATTAAGAGAATTTGCATATTTCAGAGAGTGGTCAAAGGAATGAAAATCTGATTAACGTCCTCCGGTCTGAACCAGACACATACACATTCGCAGATATAAAGATGGTGGGAACGATCCTGGAGGCAATGCCCGGAGGCAGTGCAACATCAGGAAAGTCCCGAATTATTAACCATACAGATGAGTCTTAAAGATAATATAAAATTAGAGAGTGGTGATAAAGGCTAGAGGATTGATATATACGGAGGTTTTGCAAGTGTGAGAGAGTTAATGTTTGCTGGCAGAGGATTCGTTTCAGAGGATTAATAGCTGCTTGCTGTAACATTTGTTCCAGACAAGTCGCGCAGTAAACGGATGAACAGTGTCTTGCTAGAACATTGGTTTCGCGGGATGTGCAAACTTCAGAGGATCAACAACAATTACCCTATGAGAATTTGTTTCAGGGGATGTGAACATTAAAGAAGAAAAATGGTTGCCTTCAGAAAATGTGTTCCAGAAACAAGAATGTGAACATTGGGGAAGTTGGAATACAAGTCCTTTGTTTATGTATCAAAACTAAAAAGGACTTTTTGATATTAAAAGGACCATACCCCCCCCCCCCCCACACACACCCCTATTCATACATCGTCCCCCGGCAAAGCAAGGTTAAAAAAAAGAAAGAAAAGCTAGTTGTAGATAACGAAATTTAACAAAGGGGAGAACTCTCTTTCTAATTAACTCCCCTCCACCAAAGTTGATTACGGTGCCAATCATCTAGCAATGCGTGGATCAGAGCCAAAGTGAGACAAACAAAGCATCATTCTCAGCATTTTGTCTCAATTTGGCTCTGATCCACGCATGGCTAGATGATTGGTATCGTAATCAACTTTGGTGGAGGGGAGTTAATTAGAAAGAGAGTTCTCCCCCTTTGTTCAATTTCATTATCTCCTCTCTTGGCCTCACTATTTCCTTCTAGTTGTAGACATTGTTCTTTTATTGGACAGATCTTGCATACCACTTTTATAGTACGCGATCAACCAAGTTTAAATAACTTAGTTGCAATTTTGTGATTATTAAGGCAAATAATGGAGGTCATTTTCTGACTTTTCACCTTTGTATAAGGTACATGCTTGAGTGGGAGGGGGGCGGGGGGCGGACACCAGGGAAAACCCCACTAGATCCGGCCCTGGAAACAATCCCCTGTAAAAGTTTAGGGGCTACAAAAACACAGTTTGAAAGTGAGATTGTTTTGAAAATAAATAAATCATAATGTCAGCTTATGGTGTCATCATATTTTTACCTTGAAAAATCCCTGTGTGTGTGTGTTGAACTGTCAAGTGCGCTCTAGTCTGCATTGAAATGTAAATAACCGAACATTGTGCTAGCCATTGTTTTAGGTGTAGAGTGGCACAGTGGTAACGCGTTCGCTTCGTGTCAAGTAAACCCGAGTTCGAACCTGGGTACAGGGGATTTTTCCTCTCACTTTGCACTAGGCCTTACGAATGTGGAGTCTTTCGGATAACACGATAAACCGAGGTCCCGTGTGCCCATGCAATTAGCACACATTAAACCCAGTGGCAACGAAAAAGTTGTCATTTGGTCAACATTTGCACCACCTTCCTCATCAATCACCAAACAATCGCATGCAAAATCACATTTTTGAATCCCCATTCACACCGGTATTGATTACGCTTGATTCAATGGTATCACACTTTTCTACATTGTATGTGCACCCCTATCCTGCCCCCCAACTCGACCAGATGCTAAGCTGGGGCATGCCTGAGCCACGTGTTGAATCAAACGTTTTATCAAATTAAGTCTGAATAAAATAATGTAAACTCATCTACACATGAGATTTCTCATTCGTTTCAACCAATTCTCGATCTATGTGTGCTAATGAACAAACACTATTTTTCATTCATGTTGCTTTTATCAATTGCAAGTTATAAATTGGCTATTTCACGAACTGGGCAAACAATTTTGCCCATTTCATGAAATGGGCAATTTCATGGATTGGGCGTAACATATGCACACGTATATGTAAACCATAGCAGCTTTCACCACACACCAAGTGCATAAAGGAAACCATTAGTAAAATGAGTAGATTCAGATCTTACCTTCTAACTCCATGAAAGTTGGTCTCTTTCGTTTGAAAAATGGTAGCCGGAAAAAATAAGCCTCATTGGAAAAAATGACGCAAGCATCACGTGATTCCTAGTTACAATCTCTACGATTTCAAGAGGGGGGGGGGGGGGGGGGGGGGGGGGGGGGGGGGGGGGGGGGGGGGGGGGGGGGGGGATACGCACTGACCCAGCCAACGCGCAGACTCGTCAGTACTCTGTTTTCTCCCATTTTATGGATTATAATGTGCATGATTTGTTTGTGCTAGTTTACATTTATTGATAATAAAAATATTGATACGTCCAGAGAGGCCTAATCAGTAAAGACTTCAGACTTCTCTCTCTCTCTCTCTCTCAAGCTGATGCCAATGATGTGTACTTCCACTTCCAGGACCAAGCTTCACCTTCACCTCCCCTCCGACAGAACAACACCACCCCCACCGCCCTCCCTACCCCCGCCCCACTGAACACATCCCAGAACCTCCCCTTTCCATCCACCACATCCCACACCCTCCTCCCTCGCTACCCCAACACTACCCAACCCCTGGCGAAGAATGGAACTACGGACCAACAGAGAGCAACAACCTCTACGGTGCTTATTACGGAACGCTCGAAGCGCCACGCGGTGGTGGATCCTTTCGCTGCAAATCGTGTAACAGGGCCTTTACGTCGGCTAGCGGGCTGCGTCGGCACCGTCGGTGCGTGCATTCTCCGCTTAAGCTGCGCTTCACGTGCGGCATTTGTGGGCGGGGCTTCCACGACAAGGAGGCGCACGAGGGGCACGTGAACCGACACAACAACGTGAAGGCGTACCGATGCACGCGCTGTGGGCGGGAGTTCACGTACAAGACATCTCTGTACCATCACGTTAGGAACAGCGCGGACTGTAGAGAGCAAGGCATGACCCAGTCACGATGAGAAACTCGGGCATTGTTTTATGGTGTCAATTTTTAAATGTGTGGGGTAAGACGGGGTAAAAAGCCCATGGGCGGGTAAGAAGCCCATGCCACCAATTATCTCATGAAATGAAGAAACTTTCAGTCAAATGTTGCCCATGAGACGAGTGTTAATGTTTAGCGTTCGTCTCATGGGCAACATTTGACTGAAATTTGCTTCACTTCATGAGATGGGCTTTTTACCCCGTCTTCCCCTAATAAGGGTATTTGTTTTCTATCCCCTAACATTTCAACGAAAATGGCAAACTTTGTAACGTTTGAAAAACAGTTTTTGAATTCGTATAGCAAGAAGAATTTAGAACTTGTGACTGAGTGTAAGTAAAACAACAACAAAACAACTGCAAGAGTGCAACAAAAGGAAAAAGAACTTTAAACAGTGCAATGGAAATGTTCAACTTTCTGTAACACTGAAACCCCCCACCCACCCCAAACCTTGAAACATTGCTAGGGGGGAAAAAATATTGTAAAAGTACGAGGAACATTTTTAACATGCAAAAAGGAAACGTAAAGGTCTCTGTACACGTGAGCATTTTTCATTCTTTCCCCATAGCATCACAGTGGTATGCAAGTCGACTGGCCTGTGTTGCCATGGGGAAAGAGTCAAAAATGTTCACGTGTACGGAGAGAGACCTTAAGCAATTGATGCGGTGCAAGGATTATTTCAGTTTGTTAAAAGTACAAATGAAAAAAAAAATCAACGCAAGGAGAATTTTCAACTTGTCATAGTGCCATACAAAATTTGAACTTGTAAAAGTAGAAGAAAAAATTTGAAAGCTGTGAAGTAATTTTTGCAAGGAAATATTTTATTTTTTTATCACTTGTAAGCGTTCAAATAATTTTGTTCATCATCGCAAGGAAATACGTTTGGGCTTGTACTATTTCAAACACGTGATGATAGTAAGCTTACAACGCAAGTTGCTTTTGTTATGAAGACCAATTTTGTAAGGACAGTTTTCACTTCTTTTTTTTCTTTTTTCTTTTTTACAGTGCAAGGGAACAAATTGTAACAACGCAAGGGAACTTGATATAACCAGATTTTCTTCGTTCGTCTAACAATGATGTTCGTGGTTCTGTCATGGCATTTGATGTTGGAGTACACTGGCTAAAAGACTCCAGGGATCATACTAACAGCCGATGCGCTTGAACTTTTTAGTACAAATGCATCAGCTAGACCGGGATGAGAACATTACGTGTGTGGCCGTTTTTGATTACCCCGCCACGTGAGTACCCAGCCACACTCCGTCTTCGGGGTATTTTGGAGACTGATGATGTTATGCTAGGAGCTTGTCATGGCTAAAGCCAATCCCCGCATAATTATGCATAGCAAAACAACATTTTCATATGGCCTTGGTGTTCTAGCCTATGTCAATTGGTCTGACAAAGTCTTAATCCAAGGCGAGTCATGCATTTGGAATGTGGGTGAATTAGACTAGTAGGATACTAAGAAGCAAGTAAAATAGCCTCCTTGCTGTCGAAGATAGTACACCGAATGTGTTAGTATTCGTTTCTTTCTTTCTTTCGTTATTCGTCTGGGTAAAAGGTAAAGATGCGCACCCCCTCCTCCATTTCTCGGTTCTTTCCATTTTTCCAGTTGTCTTGCCTTTCTTACTGCAGATTGAGTACTTCATCCTCTAGTGTTTGCTATATTTAACACTTAGTTTCATCCATTTACTTAATTAAACACATGCATTCAATAATAGTAGATGATAAAGGCAAGACGGAAAAAACAAAACGAACCAGGACTGTGACAAATATTCTGCGGCTGTTGTGTGTACTGCGCTACAGATATTAGATAATGGCCTTTATCATGACTACGATTCATTATTCAACAAAGATAATTAGCTCAAAAAGTTGATAAGACACAGCTTAATGTTTGGTAAGAAAGGCAGGTGTGAAAATGTGGGAAGAGCTGAAAAATGTAAGAGGGGGGGGGGGGGGGGGGGGGTAGACATCTTTACCTTTGTCTAAAAAAATATTTTTGTTGGTTAGTATGTTAACAATATAAATTTGGTGGGGGGTTATGCTCTCTCTCTCTCTCTCTCTCTCTCTCTCTCTCCCCCTTCATCTTACTTCATCGTGTGAGCTTTTTGCAGACGACACCACAGTGTATAAAAATGGCAAAAATGCTGATTCAATCTGTTCTGGATTGCAGAGTGACATTAATAATCTAGTTGACTGGGCAGAGCAAAATCATATGGCCTTACACCCCAAAAAGTCTAAATTCATGTTAATCACAACAAGACAAAAGAGGCAAAACTTTAAAAATCAATTAAGAACACCGACTATCTATGAAAAGCCTCTAGAAGAAGTTACTTCACACAAATTACTCGGCGTATACATTGACAACAACTTATCCTGGTCAAAACACATGGACATTCTGTCCAAGAAAATTTCAAAAAAAGTATTTCAGCTCAATAGAATTAAACACTTTTTAGATCAACATACTCGTAGACTTTTTTTCCATGCCTATATCCAACCTGATATTGATTATGCATCAACATGTTGGGATTCAGCTAGTAAAAACACACTCAAACATGTTGAAAGACTATATAAACGCTCTCTTAAACTCATACTCCTTAAATCGTCATCCCTAGAAACCAATGACTATAAAGAACTTAACATTCTACCATTTGATTTGAAATGCCTACTAAATAAAGGTACCCTTATGTACAAGATCATAAATAAGCTAGCACCAAAATATCTTATTACTAAATTTAAAGTCCATACAATTCGAAGCAAAACCAAATTAACAATGCCCCGCCCCAGGACAGATCTATATAAATCATCCCTTACATTCTCTGGTGGTAAACTGTGGAACGACCTCCCTGATTATCTAAAAAATAGAACTAGCGTCTTTTCCTTTCGAAAATCTTATCACAAGCTCCTAATAGACAATCTTGTTTATTAGTAATGCTAATTAATGAGTTTTACTTCAAACGTTACTAATGCCATCAGCTATGTCTAGATTCTTATAAATCTCTCTCTCTCTCTCTCTCTCTCTCTCTCTCTCTCTCTCTCTCTCTCTCTCTCTCTCTCTCTCTCTCTCTCTCTCTCTCTCTCTCTCTCTCTCTCTCTCTCTCTGTCCCTCTCTCATATTCCCATGTTATCATATGTTTTTGTGTGTGTTTTTTTTCTTCCTTAAAATTGGGTTTATTCTGAAAAATTGTCATTGTCTCAAAATGGTTTCCCTTTTTTCGTACTCAATTTAAACTACCAATTCAAGTTCACCATTGTTAAGTATTATCCATGTTTGCTTTAAATCCCATTTTTTATTTCTTTTTCAATTATTTCATGTGCCAATTTTTGTTCCATTTTCTTGACTTGATTGTTTTATGTCAAATTTTCTTTGCTTGATGCATGGTATGAATGTGTGAGTGAGAGGGCAAGGTGTAAAGAAGCTATTGTAGCTTATCCTTTTTACCCTCAATAAAACATTCGTATTCGTATTCGTATTCGTATTCTCTCTCTCTCTCTCTCTCTCTCTCTCTCTCTCTCTCTCTCTCTCTCTCTCTCTCTCTCTCTCTCTCTCTCTCTCTCTCTCTCTCTCTCTCTCTCTCTCTCTCTCTCTCTCTCTCTCTCTCTCTCTCTCTCTCTCTCTCCTCTCTCTCTCTCTCTCTCTCTCTCTCTCTCTGTTTTGGAGGGTGGGTGTAATTTGAGGTAGAGGCATGAGTTTATTTTATTTTTATGGAGCCTGTATGGTTGGCTTGCTTTTAAACTTTCCATTTTATTAGTTTGTTAGTTTGAATTGAAAAAAAGTATGTTTGAATAATACAATCGTTATATTTTATGTATATTTGTTTGTATTTTATTGGCACCAGGCCGCAATGTTGCTAGAATAAAGAAGAAGGGGTGGGTGGGTGGGTGGGTTAAGAATAAAAACAAAACAAAAGAATCATACTATTCGTTTAATTACATGATAGAATCATACTATTCGTTTAATTACATGATAGAATCATACTATTCGTTTAATTACATGATAGAATCATACTATTCGTTTAATTACATGATAGAATCATACTATTCGTTTAATTACATGATAGAATCATACTATTCGTTTAATTACATGATAGAATCATACTATTCGTTTAATTACATGATAGAATCATACTATTCGTTTAATTACATGATAGTATCATACTATTTGTTTAATTGCATGATAGAATCATACTATTCGTTTAATTACATGATAGAATCATACTATTCGTTTAATTACATGATAGAATCATACTATTCGTTTAATTACATGATAGAATCATACTATTCGTTTAATTACATGATAGAATCATACTATTCGTTTAATTACATGATAGAATCATACTATTCGTTTAATTACATGATAGAATCATACTATTCGTTTAATTACATGATAGAATCATACTATTCGTTTAATTACATGATAGTATCATACTATTTGTTTAATTGCATGATAGTAATATATATATATATATATATATGATTGTTTTGTTTTTATTCTTACCCCCCACTCCCCTCCTTTCTTTTTTAATTCTAGCAACATTGCGGCCTGGTGCCTTTAAAATACAAACAAATATACATATTGTTTTGTAGAAGAAAAATGGTGCTTTACGTCCTCTCGGTCTGGAACAGACACATATGGGACATTTGTAAATACAAAGATGGTGGGAACAATGCTGGAGGCAATACCCGGAGGCAGTGCAACACCAGTAAAGTCCCGATCTTTTTAACAATACAGATAGGTGTAAAGTCATGGACATACATGGACATACATATATTGTTTTGTTAGTTATAATCTCGTAGTGGTTCCATTAAAAATGCCACGTTTTCGGTTGTGTAAATAATTATTTTTCATAATGATGATGCATGATTGTACTGAAAGGGGCATTTGAAAACGAACAAGCAAATAAAGACATTGAGAAAAGGGACACAACTGTGTGGAGTGAAGAAAATACACTTTCCTAATGATGGTGCATGATTGTACTGAAAGGGGCATTTGAAAACGAACAAGCAAATAAAGACATTGAGAAAAGGGACACAACTGTGTGGAGTGAAGAAAATACACTTTCCTAATGATGGTGCATGATTGTACTGAAAGGGGCATTTGAAAACGAACAAGCAAATAAAGACATTGAGAAAAGGGACACAACTGTGTGGAGTGAAGAAAATACACTTTCCTAATGATGGTGCATGATTTTAAAACGAAAAGCAAATGAAGACATTGAGAAAAGGGACACAACTTTGTGGAACGAAGATAATAGCATTTCAAAGTTCAGGCTATTAGGTTGTGGGGTTAAGACACCTTGTCTGTTTTTAGTCCGTCCGTCACCAAAGGTGATCGGACTATTGCGATGGGCTGGTTTGTATTTTTGTTTGTTTGGTGGGGTTTTTTTTCTGTCTGTCCCAAGGATATCTCCCGAACCGCTTGACCGAATCGCGTCAAATTTTGTGTGAAGGTGTGCCTCCTTAATAGGAAGAGATCGGCGCAAACCATTTTGCCGTCGTGACCTTGACCTTGACGTACGACCTTGAAAACCGAAAATCTATTTTTAGCCATATCTCGGGCACCGATCAACATAGGATGTTGAAACTTGGTATGAAGGTGGTTTGGCTTATGCCCGTTCTGATGATGGCATACCGATCAAGGTCAAGGTCAAAAAGATCGCTGGAGCCTAAAATCGGAGGGTAATTTTTTTCTCCTTCTGTCTGTCCCAAGGATATTTTTCGAACGGGTTCACAGAATCACGTCACATTTTGTGTGCTGGTGTGTCACCATGAGAGGAAGGCATCCGCGCAAACCATTTTGCCGTCGTGACCTTGACCTTGGCGTACGACCTTGAAAACCGAAAATCTTTCAGGGGCCATAACTCCCACACCGTTAGTATTAGAATCTTCAAATTTGGCATGAAGGTACTTTGGCTTATGCCCGTTCTGATGGTGGCATACCGATCAAGGTCAAGGTCACGGTCCGGGCGATCAGTAGGCCTTGAAAGTGGTAGGGGTCTACACATTGGGTTTTAAGCCATATTTTCCACATTGGTACTTGACAGAAGCGCTTCAGATTGTGTGTGGTACTGTATACCCTAGAGAAGAAAACATCCGAGCATAAATTATCACCATGCTGACCTTGACCTTGAAGTGTGACCTTGAAAACAATTTCCTTCTTTGCGCTATATGTTTCTTCTTCAAGCTGTATCTCGTGAACTAGAAGACAGAATCCCATCCAATTTTGTGTCAGGATGTGACACTCTACGGGGTGTCGCAAGTGCGTGGCATTGCTGGTGACGGACATGTCTGCCGCTCGGCGACGCCCTTGTTGTTAATGTCTTCGTGTCTTTGAATCATTATTTTGTCTCTCTGTCTCTGTCTCTGTCTATACGTCTGTCTGTCTGTCTGATTCTCTTTCTCCCAAACATAAAACCTACATTGTTGCATGCGCGCGCACACACACACACACACACACACACGATTGGACACATTATCTCTCTCTCTCTCTCTCTCTCTCTCTCTCTCTCTCTCTCTCTCTCTCTCACACACACATACACACACACACACACACACACACACACACACACACACACACACACACACACACACACACACTGTGACACGCGCACGCAGACAGGCAATAAATGAATAAATAAATTCATAATTTTATTAAATGAATTATATAAATACATTTATTCAGTAAATGAATACATAAACACACACACACACACACACACACACACGCACACGCATACACACACACACACACACACACACACACACACACACACACACACACACACACACACACACACACACACACACACACACACACACACACACACACACACACACACACACACACACACACATTCGCACTGACAATCACGTTACATGGCATATCTTTCACATCTATTTATCCTATGGACAGAGACACCCGCGATGAATGGATACATAAATCTTGTTTCACGGGGATACTAGATTAATAGTTACTAGTGCAACGCCTAGTACTGGCAAATCCCAGAACCGGTAACGCCTAGTACCGGTACTACCAAGAACCGGTAATGATGAGTAGCAGTTTCGCCAGGTCCGCAAAATATTATGTTATTAGAGAGAGAGAGAGAGAGAGAGAGAGAGAGAGAGAGAGAGAGAGAGACAGAGCAGAGAGACAGACAGACAGACAGAGAGAGAGAGAGACAGACAGACAGAGAGACACATAGACATACAGAGACATGAGACACACAGAGAGAGACAGACAGACAAAGGCACAGAGAGAGAGAGAGACAGAGAGAGAGAGAGAGAGAGAGAGAGAGAGAGAGAGAGAGAGAGAGAGAGAGAGAGACGCCCCCCCCTTCCTTCCCACCCTCCTCCCCTCCTATGAGAGAGAGAAACAGCGACGCTCATGCCCCCCCCCTCCCCCTCCCCCCCTCCCCCCTCCCCCCCTCCCCCCCTCCCCCCTCCTCCCCTCCCCCACCCCACCCCTCCCAGTTAAACTGAACTTCTAGTAGGCTAAGCTCCCCTGTCGGAATTTCCAGCACGCGTCACTCGTCACCCAGCACTCGTGAACTGGGGTCTGCAGCAGTTCCCCCCCCCCCCCCCCCCCCCCCCCCGTTACGTTTAATAACAGCACGTTTGGACGGGTCCCGTTTGGCCAAGTCAGCAAAACTGTAAAGTGGTGCATATCGCGCGCGTTTATGAACGGATGCTGTTCAAATTTCATGCCAGGCTTTGCACCGGCCATAGCAAGCCTGACAGCGAATTTGAAGCAATTCGGTTAAGAAACGGCGGAGTTATTTGTGAAAATGTGAAGCGGCGTATAGCGCGCGCGTTTCGGAACCGATTCGCTTCCGGTTTGGTACACGGATAGTCACTGTCCCCGGTCATCTTCCTGCCGAATTCGAAGGCAATCCGCCCAGAAACACCGGAGATACGGGCGCCGAGAGGCCGGCCGAACCGCGCAAATGACACGGCCACCTTGGTTGCCGTTGCCAACGCCCCGTTAGGGCTCACAGCACATTTGAAGCGATTCGGTCGAAAAACGGCGGAGTTATAAGGCCCGTTTTGTGTTTCAGACAGACAGACACACACACACACACACACACGGACACTTGGCTTTTTATTATATGATGATAAGCAATAGGCCTACCAATTATTATTTTTTCATCCAGTGCTCAAAGAAGAAACGAAAGAAACCCAAAAGCACAAACGAGAAACAATCAAATAAAACAAAAAGTGAAAAAACCCAGTGAAAACATCTGCCTCAATCATAACTTTACAAACGCACACAGAGTATATACGAAGAATTTCATAACAATCATAATTGTCATATGAGAGAGAGAGAGAAAGAGAGAGAGAGAGAGAGAGAGAGAGAGAGAGAGAGAGAGAGAGAGAGAGAGAGAGAGAGAGAGAGAGAGAGAGAGAGAGAGTTTTGAAATGAATAAAGATTTGCTTAAACTACAGAGAGAGAGAGAGAGAGAGAGAGAGAGAGAGAGAGAGAGAGAGAGAGAGAGAGAGAGAGAGAGAGAGAGAGAGTTTCTACTGGATGACTCATAAGAGAGAGAGAGAGAGAGAGAGAGAGAGAGAGAGAGAGAGAGAGAGAGAGAGAGAGAGAGAGAGAGAGAGAGAGAGAGAGAGAGAGAGAGAGAGAGAGAGAGAGAGACGAAACAATTTACACCAGAACGTAAGGTCTGTGTACACGTTAACATTATTCACGAGACATTTCTGTTTCCCCATGGCAACACAGTGATAACCCACTCTTAATATGACTAACAGCTCACTGTTTTGCCATGGGGAAATAGAAATATATTTTGAATAGTGTTAACGTGTTCACAGACCTTAATATGACTAACAACTCACTGTGTTGCCACGGGGAAATAGAAGTATCTTTTCAATAGTGTTAACGTGTTCACAGACCTTAATATGACTTACAACTCACTGTGTTGCCATGGGGAAATAGAAGTATATTTTGAATAGTCACGTGTTCATAGACCTTACCATGACTTACAACTCACTGTGTTGCCATGGGGAAATAGAAGTATATTTTGACTCGTGTTAACGTGTTTACAACTCACTGTGTTGGGAAATAGAAGTATCTTTTCAATAGTATTGACGTGTTCACAGACCTTAAGGTCTGGGTACGCGTTAAAACTATTCACATGATATTTATATTTCCCCATGGCAACACAGTGAGTTGTAAGTCATATTAAGGTCTGTGTACACGTTAGCGTTATTCACAAGATATTTCTATTACTCCATGGCAACACAGTGAGCTGTAAGTCATAATAAGAGTGGGCTATCACTGTGTTACCATGGGGAAATAGAAATATCTCGTGAATAATGTTAACGTGTACACAGACCAGAGTGGGCTATCACTGTGTTGCCATGGGGACATAGAAACATCCCGTGAATAATGTTAACGTGTACAGACCTTAATATGACTTACAGATCACTGTGTTGCCATGGGGAAATAGAAATATCTCGTGAATAATGTTAACGTGTACACAGACCTTAATATGACTTACAGATCACTGTGTTGCCATGTGGAAATAGACATATCTTGTGAATAGTGTTAACGTGTACACAGACATTTACCCAACTCAACAGCTTGTTAACAAATTCTTTCCTCTTTTTCAGACCGTTTTCGGAAACCACCCAAAGGCGATTGTTACCAACCCTCCTCCACCTCCGCCTCCTCTTCGTCTTCCAGACGCCTTCCTCAAGGCCCAAGGAACACATTTCACCACCAACAACATCAACAACAACATCAGCAACCAGCAGCAACCTTGATCAACCCTGAAGCCATCAAAACAGAAGATGTTCAGATCACAGAAGACGCTTCTGGCCTCGACTTCGTTCAGTCAGAACCTCAAGAATTTTTTAAAGGAAAATTCCGTACGAATGCCCCCCATGGTGAATCAATTCAGGAAAAATTTCATCAGTTTGATTCCTATGGTGAGTCATACAGTGAACATTTTCTTCAAGGAGAAAGCGAAAGCGAATCATTCAACCAAAATTTCCTTCAAGGAGAAAGCGAAAGCGAATCATCATTCAATCAAAATGTTCAAGGACATTTTCTAGGCGAATCGTACAGTGGAGAATCAACCTCCGCTACGACGACAAATTTCGGTCAATGTTCTCAGTATCCTTCCAGCGGTGGCTCTTCCAAGCCGTCCAGAATATGCCCCATATGCGGCAAATGGTTCGACAGGCGGGAGTATCTCCAGGACCATCTGAACATGCACAACAACATCAAGGCCCACCAATGCTCCCACTGCCACAGAACGTTCACCTACAAGCGCAATCTATGGCAACACGTTCGCCAAGGAATCTGCTGGAAGCAGAAACGATCAGACACACTGACGCACCACGATTAAGTCCCTTGTTTTTTTTCTAGGTAGCCGTGACCCACATACAAATGTCCCCAACTTCAAATTGAGGCTGCTCTTTAAAATGATGTTTCGTTTTCAATTTGGGGACATTTGTATGGGAATCAACCCTGGTCAAAACAAGGTTTCTAACCAGCTATAAGAGGGGAAACACGTGAAACCCATGATTTTGACACGTGACCTGGTGGGTCTTTAAGACATAAAAAAGAAAGAAAGACATAACAGACAGTGTAACAAGAAAGTTACTAAATGTAAAGGAGATCCGCCTAATTGGCATTGTCATAAAGGAAATGGTGTGTGTGAGAAAGCTCTGAATAAATTCGTGAACATAACGTTACTAGTTTCTACTGGATGACTCGAAACATAAGAGAGAGAGAGAGAGAGAGAGAGAGAGAGAGAGAGAGAGAGAGAGAGAGAGAGAGAGAGAGAGAGGGGGCGGATGATTTTGTTATTTCAGTGTGTGTGTGTGTGTGTGTGTGTGTGTGTGTGTGTGTGTGTGTGTGTGTGTTTTAGAGAGCTGTTGCTTATATGGCGTACAATGTATTATGCATATAGTCTACTAGTATGTCAATAGCAATATATGGAGCCTATGTTTCTTTTGCTACTACTTTAACTTTAACTCTTCTAGCACCATGGGTGAATACATTCGCCCAAGACGTCACAATACACACCCACCAAATGCAAGGTTCCCCTTTAGGTTCTCCCTTACCAAAATGCTTCACAATATGGGGTATCATTATAAATCACATGTTAACAATATCAAGTGCCCCCCCCCCCCCCCCCCCCCCCCCCCCCCCCCCCCCCCCCCCCCCGATGGTAATCATCCCTATTTGGGGGATATACCTGATGGTAGAGTAACTTCCCCTGTTTGACCGGCGATTGAATTAGGCAAGATCACTCCCATACACCATAAAATTACTCTCATTAATTATTTCCGAACAATTCCTATTACTGTGACCCCCAACAATTAATTCATGAAATTACTAAAAAATAAAATCCTAGTAATTTCACGAAATTTCTGAAATCAGGTCTCAGTAATTTCATGAAATTACTAAACGCCACTTTACTTGGCTAAATGCACGCTGAACGGGCGCTGGCTGGCCAGGCTTAAAAAAAAGGGGGAAAAAAGATTAGGGTGTGCTCTCCCCTAGTTTCGTTGATGAATATGCCACGATGTGGTCCTATCAACTATATATGCAGATGCAGATCTCTCACTAG
>CM065686.1:4947087-4954587 GCA_017654935.2 Phymorhynchus buccinoides
GAGAGAGAGAGAGAGAGAGAGAGAGAGAGAGGAGAGAGAGAGAGAGAGACAGAGAGAGGGGGGGTGGGGTGGGAGATGGGAGAGAGAGAGAGAGAGAGAGAGAGAGAGAGAGGAGACAGAGAGAGACAGAGAGAGGGGGTGGGGGAGGGAAAGGGAGATTGGGAGAGAGAGAGAGAGAGAGAGAGAGAGAGAGAGAGAGAGAGAGAGAGGGGTGGGGGAGGGAAAGGGAGATTTAGGAGAGAGAGAGAGAGAGAGAGAGAGAGAGAGAGAGAGAGAGAGAGAGAGACAGAGAGAGGGGGTGGGGAGAGGAAAGGAAGATTGGAAAGAGACCGAGGGGGTATGGGGGAGAGAGAGAAAGAGAATGACAGAGAGAGAGAGAGAGAGAGAGAGTGTGTGTGTGTGTGTGTGTGTGTGCGTGTGTGCGTGCGTGCGTCTGTGCATGTGTGTGTGTGGGTGCGTGCGCGCGCCCGCGCGTGTTGAGAGTATGGTCTTTGTTAGTTGGTGACTTCTTACGGTGGTTTGGTATTGGCATTTCTTTCTAGTCACAGAGACTGTCTCTGTGGAGTTCGGGCTGCTCCCACGTGGAAAGCTAGCTAGATGCTTGTAATGCAGCATCGATCACCCTTATTTTATTTTGCTGTGCGAACACGTGTCCCCATCCCACGTACGGTTGCATTGACATCTTGATTGATTGGTTCAGCTGGCTGTGGTTGCTGGCTAATTGAACTGTTTTTGTTGCAGTCTTTTTTTTTTATAATATAGTTTGTTTTATATACTTAAAATTTCCTCTGAAGTCGGAGTGTGGCTGCACGCGTGGCGGGGTAATCAAAAAACGGTCACACACGTAATGTTCTCATCCCTTACCGTTGCATTTGCACCATAGTATTCAAGTGCTTCGGCTGTTGGGATGATCCCTGGAGTCTTTAAGCCAGGGTACGACAACAACAACAACAACATAATTTATACTGAATAGGAATTGTTCGGAAATAATTAAGGGGAGTAATTTCATGGTGTGTGGGAGTGATCTCGCCTAATTCAATCGGTCAAACAGGGGGGGGGGGGGGGGGGGGGGGGCGGGGGTGTTACTCTACCTTCAGGTAGATCCTCAGCCCTCGCTTCGTGTGTTTGAGGAGACACACACCATGTAGAACGCAGTGCGTCATTCTAATGTTGATGTAATTTATATTTGTACGTTTCTATCACTTTGTAGCAACTGGCCACCCCTTATTTTTCTATAAAAAAAAATGTTTGCAAGTCGCTGACTCGCATCCTGCGGTTTCAAGCTTCAACGCCATTGTTGCATTGTTGCCATGGTATTTGACCGAGTAATGGAGGTAAGCAACTCTATTTTTCACGAAGCGTTCGCCCCTAGTTTTGTTGTTGAAAATCGTCTATTGAAATCTGTCTGTGTCCTTGTCAGGCTTCGTTCGGCGCCATCGACACCAACGGTGACGGCAGGATCACCCTGGACGAGTTCCTCGCCATCATGGGACACATGGAGGACACCAACCCGCAGGCCAAAAAGTCAGTCCCTTTAGTCTCCCCGTGGGGGTACCAGGGGGTGGGGGGTGTATGTGTGGTGGGGGGTCTTTCAGTACAAAATAGTTCTCCCATCTTGTGGAAGTTCTGTGCTTGTAACTTCCTCAGAACCATCAGCAAGATGATGGAGGCTGTTGGATGAAAGAAGAAGAAGAAGAAGAAATCTGTCACTCTCTTCGACTCTGACTTTTCCCATTTGCTCACTCTCATCTACTATCTTTGTTTGCCCTACTGGTCCAATCTCCTGCCTTTGTTATAGAAATTATTACAAAGATGTTCTTCAGCCGAAGTCATGCCGGGCCAATTTTTTGTAGTGAGGCGCATAGCGGCAGTATGACGCATCAGCGCTCATATGATAGGAAACTGAGCGATCGATGAAAACAAAAAAGCAAAACGTCCGTTACGTTTGGCATAGGACTATATTGTTGAGCGAGTTTTTGTTAGAGTGTGTTTGAACTGTTACCTCATTGGGTATTACAGCAAGAAGAGTAGAATGATTCTCCTCTTCTTGATCACAGTAAGTAGTTCGTTGATTGGCTGATCAGTTTTGGTTGTTCATTTACAGCTTCCTTGGTCGAAGAATTATTTTGTTGGCAGACTGGATGGTTTTTTGTGGTGAGTCAGGTGGATGATTGTTTGGGGCAACTATTTCATACGAGAGCCGCTAAAAAAAGAAAAATGATTAATTCATCAACGATAAAACTGAGCAATCGACGACCTTGTCTTTGAACAA
The DNA here is from genome assembly GCA_017654935.2 of Phymorhynchus buccinoides. Lineage (NCBI taxonomy): Eukaryota > Metazoa > Mollusca > Gastropoda > Neogastropoda > Raphitomidae > Phymorhynchus > Phymorhynchus buccinoides. The sequence goes on from CM065686.1 coordinate 4,949,360, forward strand.
AATACATGAAAATGATGGGACTTTGAAAGCCTAACGGCTAGCATCTTTGTCCCTATTATCTGATCTCATTAGAGACGGACACGCTGGAGAAATGCATGAAACTTGCTATGCATGAGGCTTCCTTTCAGCCCAAAGGTCAAATTTAGAAATGGATCCAATACTAACGTGCTTTCGTTTGTGTTCACTTGACGTGTGTTTTTAACGCACAGTCCGCAGTAGGTTTCACAATGGATTTAGCAAAGGGTGTGACTCAAAGTCAAAGGAAAAGTCGAATAGGTCAAAGACGTCTTAATGTGCGGTCTGTAGCCCATGCAATTTATCAACTTGTGGCGTGCCTCCCATAGGGAAGCTAAACTGCGTCGTGAATTCCGCAAAATGGACGCGGACTGCAGCGGGTTTCTATCAGAGAATGCGTTTTCTAGTTTTGAATTAAATTAGTAACATTAATTTAAGGATGTTTCAAATGAGAACTTTAGACGTTAAATTTGTGATGTATACCCGCCAGGGAAGCAAAGCTGAGTCGTGAGTTCTGCAAGATGGACGGGGACTGCAGCGGGTTCCTTTCAGAGGAGCTTTCTACAAAATCCTTGTAATTTGTGGTGTATTTCCCACATAGTTATCTCATTTGTGGTGTATTTCCCACATAGTTATCTCATTTGTGGTGTGTTTCCCACATAGTTATCTCATTTGTGGTGTATTTCCCACATAGTTATTTTATTTGTGGTGTATTTCCCACATACTTATCTCATTTGTGGTGTATTTCCCACATAGTTAACCCATTTGTGGTGTATTTCCCACATAGTTAACCCATTTGTGGTGTATTTCCCACATAGTTAACCCATTTGTGGTGTATTTCCCACATAGTTAACCTATTTGTGGTATGTGTCCCCCAGGGAAGCCAAGCTGCGTGGTGAGTTCCGCAAGATGGACGCGGACTGCAGCGGGTTTCTCGCCGAGAATGAGCTTTCTGCTTTATCATTTGTGGTGTGTGTCCCACAGGGAAGCCAAGTTCCGCAAGGTGGATGCAGACTGCAGTGGGTTCCTATTGGGGAAGAGATTCCTCATATGAAAATACATTCTAAGTGAATTAATCAAGGCATATTTTAACTGACAACTTCTGACGTTTAACCTGCAGTGCCATGTAACCAGAGAAGCCAGTGTGCGTCGTGAATTTCGCATGAGGGATGCTGACTGCAGCGGCTTCCTTTTGGAGATGGAGCGATCTGGTTCGATGGTATATGCCGATGGTGTTTATTTTGTGATATCTGTCCCCCCTCCGGGAAGAAAAGCTCCGTCGTGAGTTCCGTAACTTATGGACGGCAGCGGGTTTCTGTTGGAGAAAGAACTATCGTTTGTCGTTGTAATTCGTGGTGTTTTCCACACATAGGTATCTCATTTGTGATGTGTTTCCCACAGGGAAGCCAAGCTGCGCCGTGAGTTCTGCAAGATGGACGCAGACTGCAGCGGTTTCCTTTCAAATAAAAACTTTCTACTTTATTTTTGTAAATGTGTTTCCCACATAGTATCTCATTTGTGGTGTGTGTCCCCCAGGGAAGCCAAACTGCGTCGTGAGTTCCGCAAGATGGACGCGGACTGCAGCGGGTTCCTGTCGGAGAAGGAGCTTCATGACGGTCTGCGGGCGGCGGGCTACAACGTGTCCAGGGACCAGGTGAGGAACGTCTTCCAGCAGCTGGACGTCAACCACGACAACAAGATCGCCTTTGACGAGTTCATCAAGATGTTCAAGTTCTGACTGAACTGCCGTATTTTGTCGTGCGCAGTGTTCAAATTGTCACCAAGGATTCATGAAAATTGTGAGTCAGAAATTCATCAAAATTGTGACTTAGAGATTAATGAAAGTTGTGAGTCAGAGATTCATCAAAATTGTGAGTGAGAGATTCATCAAAACTGTGACCTAGGGATTCATAAAAATTGTGAGTGAGAGATTCATCAAAATTGTGAGTGAGAGATTCATCAAAACTGTGACCTAGGGATTCATAAAAATTGTGAGTGAGAGATTCATCAAAACTGTGAGTGAGAGATTCATCAAAACTGTGAGGGATTCATCAAAACTGTGACCTAGGGATTCATAAAAATTGTGAGTGAGAGATTCATCAAAATTGTGAGTGAGAGATTCATCAAAATTGTGAGTGAGAGATTCATCAAAACTGTGACCTAGGGATTCATAAAAATTGTGAGTGAGAGATTCATCAAAACTGTGACCTAGCGATTCATCAAAATGTGCAAGATGTGACTGAAGTACTGTCTTTATCACAGCGTTCAATTTGTGACCTAGGGATTCATCAAAATTGTGACCTGGGGATTCATCAAAACTGTGACCTAGGGATTCATCAAAACTGTGACCTAGGGATTCATCAAAACTGTGACCTAGGGATTCATCAAAACTGTGACCTAGGGATTCATGAACATTGTGAGTCAGATTCATCAAAATTGTGAGTCAGAGATTCATCAAAATTGTGACTTAGGGATTCATCAAAATTGTCACCAGAGATTCATCAAAATTGTGAGCCAGGGATTCACCAGAATATTCAAGTTGTGATTCACTCTTGACAGTAATGGTTTATTTTTTGAGTGTTTTTTTTTGTTTTCTGTTTGCTACTGAAAACAATGAATTTTGAAATAAGCCTACTTATACTACTCTGCAATAACTTTACCAAGACGTTCAAGTTGGGGCGTTAAGTTTACGGACATGAATAAACACATGGTCTCCATAACTGAGGACTTCATCACAATGTTGAAGTTGTGATTCAAAAGTCCTTCAAAGTGCCCAAACTGTGACCCAAGGATTCCACAAAGAATTCAAATGTCACTGTGGAGACAGAATGTTTTTGTGTGTGCCGAGAACAATGGCTTACAACTCTTGGATGAGATCATCAACATTCTCATCTTGTGAGTGTTTTGTCCAGTTGATTCCATTAAGAATATCGACATCATACTCTTCAGTGTTTGTAAGAATGTTCAAGTGTGAAATACGCCAAAGTACCTTCCAAATCAAAGCGGATTTATCAGGAATCATCACAATGTTCAAATCATGACATCGTGTCCCAGGAATGTGTACCACACGAACGTTGTTAAACCAAAGAAAAGAGTTTGGATCCCTGAATGGTCTTTAAAAAGTTCCTAACTAATGAAAGATCGACGACATCACAGAGTGTTCAAACTCGGGGAGAAAAACGGAAAAGACCAAGATCTCAAAGGAATGTTGAAACGCGACCGTGAAACTGAAAGTGAAACAGATCACGGTCTGAAAAGAGTGTTCACATTAAGGGACAGAAGTGTAAATGGTCGAGATCTTAAAGGAGTTTTCAAAGTGAAGGACGAAAGCGAACTCGGTGGAGATCTGAATGCAGTTTCCAAAGCAGAACACAAACGAATTTGGTCCACAATCGGAAGTGGACTTTAAACCTAAGAATACACACGGAAAAGGCAGAGGTCTTAAGGTGGTTCTCCAGCTCAAAGACAAAAACGAAAAAGTAGGGAATCCTACAGTTTTGAAAGTTAAAAGTCAAAAGGGAAAATATCAAGATTTTAAAGAAGCTAACCTCAAAGAAGTGAATAAAACACACCAAGATTCTAAAGTCGTTCTCAAAGTCAAGGACAGAAAGGGGAAAAGGGGAGATCGTAAAGGTTTCAAAGCCAGCAACAAACGTAGAAGAAGTCGACATCCTAAAGTAGTTTTTATACTCAAGGACAAAAACAAAAATGACCGAAATCTTAAAGCAATTTTGAAATACAAACGCGAAAAAGACCAAAATCACGGTGTAGTTTTCAAACTCAAGGACAACAATGAAAACGACCAACATCCCAGAACAGTTTCCAAACTCAAGGAGAAAAGCGAAAACAATAAAGACCTTCAAGATTTCAAACTCAAGAATAAACTTGAAAAAGGTTGCAATCGTAGAGTTTTTAAACTCAAGGACATGGTGTGGTGTAGAGTGGCACAGTGGTATCGCGTTCGCTTCGTGTCAAGTAAACCCGAGTTCGAACCTGGGTACAGGGGATTTTTTCCTCTCATTCTGCACTAGGCCTTAACGGTCTGAACGTGGAGTCTTTCGGATGAGACGATAAACCGAGGTCCCGTGTGCCCATGCACTTAGCATACGTTAAACCGAGTGGCAACGAAAAAGTTGTCATTTGGTCAAAATTTACACCCCCCTCTCCCTCATCAGTGACAAAAATCGCATGCAAATTTTTATTTTTAAACAAACAAATTGGGTGGCGCGCCTCTGGCTGCGACGCTCTCTCCAGGTGGGAGCAACCTGAATTTCACAGAGACGCCTCTGTGACTATAAAGTACCTAATACCTAATACCATGCTAATACCTAGTAGAAAAAGTTGGACATCCCGAGTTAGTTGTCAAATGTAAACACAAAAGTGAAGATGGGCAAGATCTGATCTCAGGGACAAACATGAAAGCGGTCAAAACCTCAAAGTAGTTTTTAAGATCCGCAACACAAATGCAAAAGGTCGAGATAAAACATGAGCTTGCAATCTTAGAAAAGGAAATGGTCACGGTTTGAAAATAGTTTTCAAACACAAGAACAGAAACGATGGCAAAGATCTGAAAGCAGTATTCAAGTTTGAAAACAAACATGCAAAAGTTCAAAATCCGAAAGTAGCTTTGAAACTCAAGGATAAAGGTACAAAAGACCGACATTGTAGAGTTTTGAAACTGAAGTGCCGAAATGAAGACAACAGACACGTGAACACTTTCAAACTCAACAATCACAAAAAGGGAGAAGATCGAAACTTTCAGGCAGTTTGTACAACAAGAAAACACGAACAAGATCAGAATTCAAAAGTGTCTTTCAAACTGGAAGACAAAAATAAACCTTTCAAGATAGTTTTGAAACTCGCGGACAATGATGGAACACGCCAAGACCTCAAAGCAGTTGTCAAGGTCAAGGACGCACACGAAAAAGGTCAAGGTCAAGACAGAGGACAGATATGGAAAAAAAAAGAAATTTCGGGTTTCAAATTTGACAACAAAAATTAAAAGACGATCTGGTTGAAAGCAACTTGAAACATCCTTCTGGTTCTTCAATGACAGTGAATACAGAAAATTATGACCATGACTTTGACATTTTTCGGTAGATAGGTCGAGACAATGACCAATATTTATAATGTTGACGATGGTTATGAGTAACTAGGAGCAGGGTGTGGGGGGAGGTGAGAAAGAGAAGAGGAGGAGGAGAAGGAAGAAGAAT
>CM065686.1:4959587-4962087 GCA_017654935.2 Phymorhynchus buccinoides
TAACATACTTGGTTTTATGCAAATTATTTGACATTCATATACTATGTCGGTACTGTACTATAACTTTTAGAAAACAAAAGTCCTTATTGCGAACATTCATATTCCTACCAAACACATAATAATGACAAACATGACCCAAAAAATATAATTTTCCTTGACCAGTAATGTGCTATAGTTTCAGAACAATTTCGTCTTAGCTTACACGGACATATTGATTCATCAAGAGCAGACAGGTATGTTGGAAACAAAAGAGGAAAGAGTCACGTTTATTGAGAACAAAGTTAACTTCAATCTTCAAAAACAAATTGTATCCTGGAAGGAAAGTAATGTAGAAACATTGTGACTCCTTGAAATTCTATCGCACGTGAACTAGACCATGCTAGAAACGCTAGGCATTCCCTTCGTAAAGGGAGGGGGGGGGGGGGGGGGTGATGTTAAATTATTTAAAAAAAAATCAAATCATATTAAACGTAGCAAGCTCAATCCAACTCCACAAGACATATCAGCATTAGATAAATATTGAACATAATTATAACCACACTAAACGTGAAGCGGTTCTGCACAACAGTTTACAAGAGTTTCGGTGGCCCGCAAAACCAACACAAAACAGAACACCCAGAGAGAGAGAGAAAGAGAGAGAGAGAGAGAGAGAGAGAGAGAGAGAGAGAGAGAGAGAGAGAGAGAGAGAGAGAGAGGAGAGAGAGAGAGAGAGAGAGAGAGAGAGAGAGAGAGAGAGAGAGAGAACAACAAACGAATAATCGAAACTTCCGAGGGAGTGGACTAGTAACGTTCAATTCCTTTCAAATCCATCAGATATGTCAATCCCTTCTTATTTTCAATGGCAAAAAACACTAGAGTTGAGAACCGGTTTTATTGAACCGTTTTTTTTTACCAGTACTCGCATCAATAGTTTCACCTATGCAAACACATAATTTATTTATCAGAATATTCACACACACACGCACGCACGCGCACACATACACACAGACACACAATAAAGAAACTTATGACTTATGACACGCACACACTCCACTCAACTCAACACTCAGTCAAAGTCAAAGCCATGCACCACCACAAACTAGAAACAGCTACTCTTGGTTTACAAACACCAAATCTGCGCTGAGAATCAGTGTTGCTCTTCAAAAAGAATGCGTTATTCTAAGAAAAACTTACTTTCAGTTTGCAGTTAAAAAACCCGGTTCACAGCAACTCGAACCGGTTTTCCGAACCGCGAAAGCTTAGCACCGGTTTTTCGGTTCAAACCGGTTTTTCACCCCACCTCTAAAAAACACTACAAAAACTCTCCATCTCTTCTTCTTTTTGAGGGTAAAAACGCTCCATCTCTTCTTCTTTCGAGGGCAAAAACTCTCCATCTCGTCTTCTTTTTGAGGGCTAGGGTTCTGACTTAAGATGTTTTCCATCGTCTTGAACACTTTAGCCTGGACTTGATAATACTCTTGCACGTTCAATCTAGGGTAGCACCGGACAACCAGCTTTCCCATCACTTCCGCCAATTCTTTCTGACTCTCCACAACACCGGACGTCTTATTTGCCTTTTGCAGAAGGTCAGCGGCACACTGACCTGCCTTGTCGAAATCTTTGGTCAGCATGCTTCGACCGAACCGTAACAGGGCCGGACCTAAGTTGTTAAGGGGTGGGGGCTAATTCATTGAAGGTGCGAAACACCAAGACCCCTAGGGGGGGGGGGGGGGGGGGGGGGGGGGGGGGTGGGGGGGGGGTCCGGGGGCATGCTTCCCCGGAAATTGTTTTAATCCGAGAAGCAAAATAGTGCAATCTGGGCATGAAATAAAGGACTACTGTTCATACCCCTATTTAAACATGTTTTGAACCATTAAGTAGGCCTACCTATCAACTGGTGGTGCTGATGGGTGCTAGGTATAGCCCGCGAGGACATTTAGCTGCCGCTCGGCGACATGAATTGTTTTTTGTTTTGTTTTTGAGGAAAAAGGGTGGGGGCTGCAGCCCCCTAAGCCCCCCCTCTAAGCCCCCCCCCCCCCATCCCCCCCCGTAGGTCCGGCCCTGCGTAAGGCCGTTGGACAAAACCGCGCCATGACATAGACGCTGAGAAGACTCACATAGGCCTACTCCAGTAGAGGGTAGAGAAGCTGCACCCTTTCCCCTATGTCCATAATAGCCATGTGGAGCTTGTCTACGTCGCGGCTCAACTCGGTCAGCTCCTCAAGTTTCCTGGATAGTCTGGGGCCAGGGCAGGCTGAAGGGGAGTCCTGTGCCCCACCTCTGCGTCACAGTACAGCTTCACGATCAGAATCAGATTGTCGACGAATCGGTCCGGTTCTTGAGGCAGATCCACAGGTTCTTGGTGTAGAGCCATGTCGATATGATCTAAAAACAAACAAACAAACAAGCGGAAAAAAGTTGCTTCTATTCACTGAATACAGTGGAAGCTCCCTTATAAGACTTCCTATTATAAGACTCCCTCCCACATAAGACCTACTTCTCTGAGACATTGCCCTTCTTT
>CM065686.1:4967087-4969587 GCA_017654935.2 Phymorhynchus buccinoides
GGCTTCTTACCCGCCCATGCGCTTTTTACCCCGTCTTCCCCTACTACTACTACTACTACTACTACTACTACTACTACTACTACTACTACTACTACTACTACTACTACTACTACTACTACTACTACTCCTCTCTGCTTCTGTCTGTCTCTCCCCCCTACTCTCTCTGTCTGTCTCTCTCTCTCGCCCCCCCTCTCTCTCTGTCTGTCTCTCTCTCTCTCGCCCCCTCCTCTCTCTGTCTGTCTCTCTCTCGCCCCCTCTCTCTCTGTCTGTCTCTCTCACCCTACTCTCTCTCTGTCTGTGTCTCTCTCCCCCTACTCTCTCTCTGTCTGTTTCTCTCTCCCCCTACTCTCTCTGTGTCTGTTTCTCTCTCTCTCCCTCTCTCTCTGTCTGTTTCTCTCACTCTCTCGCTCTCTCTTTCTTTCTTAAAGACGTTGAACATCTGCCTCTTCATATCCTTATGAAAGCATCTAATGAAATTCATAGACATAAAGTTTCTCGGTATGTTTTTCTTTATGCCATTAGTAGAAGGCAAAGAGAAAAACTGTAGATGTAGTACTATGTCTCAATTGAAAAAAAAAAGTGTTCTTATTTTGCATTGAATATATTAACTTTAGGCTTACATCATGCATCCATTGTTACTACTACAGTAATAGTGATCGAATACCAAAGATGCTTGTTTGTGTATAATTACCTTTTTGGCTTGATAACCATTTTCCTTATGTAGTTTTTGTTTTCTTTTTCATAAATTACCCCTCGACTTCCCCAACCCCTCCCTTGCATTGTATTGTGGCCTATGGCCGATGTACAATTAAAATAGTTCAGTGTTCAGTGTTCAGTGTTCTCTCTGTCTGTTTCTCTCTCTCTCGCTCTCTCTCTGTGTTTCTTTCTCTCCCCCCCTCTCTCTTTCTGTCTGTTTCTCACCCCCCCTCTCTCCCTGTCTGTTTTTCTCCCCCCCCTCTCTCTCTGTGTCTGTTTCCCCCCCCCCCCTCTCTCGCTGTCTGCTTCTCTCCCCCCCTCTCTCTCTGTCTGTCCCCCTCTCTCTCTCTTTCTGTCTGTTTCTCACCCCCTCCTCTCTCGCTGTCTGCTTCTCTCCCCCCCTCTCTCTCTGTCTGCCCCCCCCCCCTCTCTCTCTGTGTCTGTTTCTCCCACCCCACCCTCTCTCTCATACAAATGTAAACCTTGTCTCATTATCCCTCTCCTTATACTCATTGTGGCGGTACCATAGCCGATGAGGTTTAACCCTTTCACCGCCAACCATGTTCCAGCAACAAATGTCCATTAAACTTACCTGGGTAGATAAACAAAATCTGTCTGTAATATTGAATTCTCTGTGACATATTTAAAGTAAGACCTATCCTTACCTCCCAAAATTAAAAGAACAGGGTCTTTGGATAACAGACCCTGATTTGATGCCTTTTAGTGACAATTGGGTGTTAAATCATTGTGGTGCTAAAATGCAACGTTGGCGGTGAAAGGGTTAACCGAGGCGTGGTTACTGCCACACCTATCTGTATTGTTAAAAAATCGGGACTTAACTGGTGTTGCACTGTCTCCGGGAATTGCCTCCAGTATTGTTTCCACCATCTTTGTATCTACAGATGTCCCATATGTGTCTGTTCCAGACCGAGAGGACGTAAAACAACATGTTCATTCATTACCCCTCTCCCTGTCTTTAAGGGCCAGACACACGTAAGTTGAAATCGTGCGAATGAACGATACGATTCGATCAAGTGATCTCGAAGCGCGAGAATCACATTTGTTCTTGGAGACCACGTGATCGAATCGTATCGTACAGTTGCACGATTTATTATTTTTAGGTGCTGAATCTGTGTCAGTGTCAGCATCTTTAGACGCTGAATATGTGTCAGGGTCTATGACTGTGTCATTTTTCTCTGTTACCCTCCTCTCTCCCTTACCCCACCCCCTCCACATTCTCCCCGTTTGTATTCCCTCTCTGTGCATGTGCATATTGTGCACTTTTTGTATCATTGGTTTCATAATCTTATGTTTATTGTAAAGGTAAAAAATACGATAATCTAAAAACAAATACAAAAGAATACATAGACAAGGACACAGATGTATTCAGTATAATCGTACGGATGATAGGCCTGTTAATCTTTTTTTCACTTTTATACCCACACTCACCCCCACCTCTCTCTCTCATTCCCCCCTCTATGCCTCTTCCCCCCTCCTCCCTCCCTTTTCTTCTCGTTTCTGCATGTACATATATTATTTAGCTTTTTTGTTTGATTTATTTTATTTTTCCCCAGGGCTGGGTGGAAAAAAGCATGTAACTGTAACCTGGTTACATAAAATTTCGTTTTTGTTTTCGTTTTCGTTTTGTTTTTTCTCTCTCTCTGACCACAAAACAGCGTAATTTTCTATGCTAAGATCGTGACGTCTCTCTCTCTCTCTCTCTCTCTCTCTCTCTCTCTCTCTCTCTCTCTCTCTCTCTCTCTCTCTCTCTCTCTCTCTCTCTCTCTCTCTCTCTCTCTCTCTC
>CM065686.1:4974587-4977087 GCA_017654935.2 Phymorhynchus buccinoides
CCTCACTTTGCGATCCAGCTCATCCCAGAGGTTCTCAATCGGGTTGAGATCGGGACTGCATGCTGGCCACTCCATTCTGTTGACTCCAGACTGCTGCAGGAAGTCGTTGACCACCCTTGCCCTGTGGGGGCGAGCGTTGTCATCCTGGTAGACAGCCGGCGGTCCCATCTGCTGCAGTGTAGGCACAGCCAGCGGTCGAAGGATCTCATCCCGGTATCGGAGGCCAGTCAGGTTACCCTGTACATGATACAAGGGTGTTCTGTGGTGAAGGCTGAAGGCCCCCCAGACCATTACAGAACCTCCACCAAAGGCCACCTTTTCTTGGACAGTGGCGTCAATAAAGCGTTCCCCTGGGCGCCTCCAGACCCTCAGTCGGCCGTCGTTGTGGTTCAGGGTGAAGCGTGATTCATCACTGAACAGGACCTGGGACCATTGCTGACGTGTCCACCTCACGTGACGTCTGCAGAAGGCGCGGCGTGCTGCCCTATGGGCTGGAGTTAAGCGTGGCCGTACAGCTGGGCGACGAGAACGGAGGTTAAACCCATGAAGGCGGTTCCGTATGGTCTGCTGGCTGATGTTGATGTTAGTAGCCACCCTCAGCTGCCTTCGAATGATGCTGGAAGAGGCTGTTCTTGTCTGCAGGGCTTGTCGTTCAATGAGACGATCTTCACGTGGAGTTGTCTTCTTCGGTCGACCAGATCTGCGTCTTTCATGGACCCTCCCAGTGGCTGTGAAGCGTTGAATCAGTCTGACAATGACCGAGATGGACACCTGAAGTCGCCTGGCCACTTCTCGCTTGGGAACACCATCTTGGAACCATGCAACAGCTCGTCCCCTATCCAACTCGCTCAATTTTCGTCGTGGAGGCATTGTCAAATCAGGCCTAATACTGGTGGTATGTCTTCTTATAAAGCCAAGCAAGAGACAGCATCTCACACATAAACAGTAGTGCTTGCACGTGCATAATGGTTTTTCCATCTGGCTTGTGCAATGTGTTCATGCAGAACGATCCAAAACAAGGTCCTTTTTCGCAAGTTTCCGCTTTTTCTTTTGCTGCCAAGCTCAGTAATAGAGAATCACGTGCAATGTTTCCACTAACACAACATCGCCCACTTACAGCTGAACAAGAATTCATAACAATTTGGCTTGACTGAGAAATAAATAACAGGAGCGAACGGAGTTTATTGCGCACCTGTTTTCTCATAGTGATCCTTAACTTTTTGTGAGTAGTATATTTATCTATTTTTTTTATTTTTTTTATTTTTTATTTCTTTTTAAATTTATACTCATTTATGAATGTTCTCTGTGGGTTTTTTTCTATTATTATTATTATTATTATGATTATGCATTTTCATGATGTTTGTATTTTTGTTGGAGGGCAGGATGAAAAAAAGCCTTGTTAGCTTATTCTTGAACCCTCAATAAAGATCATTTTGACTTGACTTGACTTGACACACACACACACACACACACACGCAACTGCAACCCTTTCATTGTGCACATTGACGCGCATACTGGGATTAAACATATTCACGGGCGCACACACTTACAAACAAATTAAACGCGTTAGCTTACGTGTGCGTTTATATCCTGTCTGGCATTCGCGGTGGTTTTTTTAGCACTTCAGTTTTACCATTTGTGCGATTTTCGTCATTTTTATCCACAATAAAATAAAACGGTTGCATGCTGTCTACCAACCCCCCCCCCCCCCCCCCCCGAAAACAACCCCCCCAACAACAACAACCCCAAAGCAACAACCAATCACCACAGTAAGTTTAGGGTTATGTCTATATTTTTTAGAAAGTAGGTCAAAGCAGACTACTTTCAAAAAGATTGTGTGCAGGAAAAAAAGTATAAAAAAGCAACCCTCCCCCCCCCCCCCCTCCCCCGCCCCCCAAATACCGCTATTTTCTCTTCATACTACAGATTGAGGTATTGGACAATGGTTGAAATAGCATTTAAAAATGGGCATTATTTAGAATACCTTTTTAGTTTGTAGATACTGAAAAAAAGGACATACTTTCTCGTTTTCTTTTTGTTTCAAAGGAAACGTTGACTATTTTTGTTGGTGCTAAAGCTGCACATGTCGGAAGCAGGTTCAGTATGGTGGTGCTGTTGAGCTTCAGTGAATAGTATATGATTACTTACGGGTTTGTTAATTAAAATGTTATGATAATTGAGTTCCCAGCAATAATAATAATAATAATAATAATAATAATAATAATAATAATAATAATAATAATAACCGTACAGAGGATTTGGGTTGATCCAGAACATACTATTTCGCGAGACGCAAAAACAGTTTTTCTTTACATTTAAAAAGTGTATTCCCCATGTAGGCCTACTTGAAAGGAATAAAACCATATTGTTTTGACAAAAAGAGGAGAAACAAGAAGGAAAATACTTGGCTTGCAGTTGCTCTTGGTGGCAAGAAGTAGGACTGGCGACATAATGAAATACACAATCAAACACACAACACACAAACACACAATCGAACACA
>CM065686.1:4992087-4994587 GCA_017654935.2 Phymorhynchus buccinoides
ACAAAGACCAAAAAATTGTATACTTTAAATAAATGCTGCTCATCCTTCCATTTTTACCCCCCCTTGTCCCGAAAATCGAAAATTACATGGACAAGTCCAAGTAGAGAAGGAAATAAAACAAACAATGGAGAAAAAACCACTCATAACAACAACAAGGAAAAAAGAAAGAATCCTATACGAATCCACAATCTCCTCAATCAGAGGATCCTCCCGGTGTCAACCCTTATAGTGGGAAAAAAAGAAAAACTACAAGGGAGACTAGAAGGACTATAAGTGACGAGATAGCTGATGTAGGGACGTAAGTGTGTGCGTGTGTGTGCGTGCGCGCGCGCGCGCGTGTGTGTGTGTGTGTGTGTGTGTGTGTATGCTTGCGTGCGCGTGTGTGGTCTGTGTGTGACAACACGTGTCTACATGCACGTGTGTTATGCTTTTGTATCTTCTTCTTACAATTATCAACTAACATGGAGAGGACAAATGTTAACATAACATATGTCTACAAAAACATATTTCCGGTTAAGAAATCCATCCAATACTTCCTTCTTATTTCGTTCTATCCATACATGCACATATCATTCCAACACACCCTTTAAAAAAAAACCCCACCTTAACACCACAAAGAATATATACCTAACTAACAATAATGGTCGAAATACAAAAATCAATAGATACACAAGAGCACACTCTAATATGGATGGCTACGAGGTGGATAGCTATGGACTGTTGCGCGTGATGCTTTGCTAGAGGGACCATCCAGCTTCAACAGGCAGGACACCCAAGTGTTGAACAGGATTGGATGAGTCCCTCAGGGGCTCGTGCAGGAATAGTCCGTGGACCAAGCCTGCAAAACGTAAATAAACAACGCAGCAGCAAACAAACAAAGAATTTCACTCCCTAGTGTATTTTAGATATTGTGTTTGTTGTAATGCTATCATGATGTAAACAAAAAAGGCGCTGAGCAAATAAACATTTCCACAATCGAGTGTGGTTTTAAATAATCTGTCAAATAGCAAGTAAAATATTACTGAATCAGTGTGGGGATTTTGTGCGCCTAAGTTAACACAAAAGGATCCAAAGCTTCACATTCTTCAAATCCTGTTCATATCCATCTCCTCAATATTTCATCAACTGAATTTACAGAACTTTAAATCCTTTCTACTTCTTGCTACTTGTCCAACCTAATCACCGAGTTTTATACAAATGGCAGACATTGACAGAGGCATTAGAAGCATTATTTATATCACAGAGTTTCCAATCCACCATCGTTCTTAATTGACATACTGAAAAGTTCTGTTTGGGTCATTGCGCAGTTGAAATGTGCAGCCAGTGTGAAGACGGAAGAGCTATTTTCTCCAGAGCAAGCATCGGCTGTTGGGGTCGTCGCGCAGTTGCTGCGTGCTGAAAAAGGACAGGCCCAGACCCAGGCAGGCAACAGCTATGCAGGACGTTGTCACCCAGCACCGCTCTGACTGCTGGGGGCCTGGGTTCTGTGTTAATCGAAGGCCCAGCGTTGACCGGCTAAAGCTGCGTTGAAGCACAGCGGTCAACAGACTGGTCTGCTGGACAAGGCGATGTCCACTGTTCATCATGGCTGACTGACATGCAAGTCTGCTCAGTCCAAATGCTGTCCACTACGTCGTCTAGTTCAAGTTAGTAGAACTTGACGACCATGATTGAAGGGCAGTAATCGTCAGATAATAAATGTTGATTGATTGATTGATTGATTGACTCTGAGAAGGAACTACGCTTATCAAGAAAAGACTTGCAAAGAGCAAACCACGTCCTTGGTCGCCCAGTGTCTCCGTAACCATCGTCAGTAGGGTATTCTAAGGCCGGGTTCACATTAGACGCGTAAGTTCTTTACGGAAAACCATAAATAAGTGGAACAAAGAAGGATAAAAGTTTATGCATATAGGGGAAATTCGGACACGTGCGCAAATATTTTCCCTTCTTTGTTTCATTTATTTATGGATTGCACATGGGATTTCCGCACGGAATCTCCGCGTATGTGTGTACACGGCCTAAGTCCTTTCACCGAATGCTTTATAATCTATTTTCCCAACGACAATACCTAGTCCAAAGTTTTCATCCCTTACGGTTATTTTCGTAAAATAGCATCTGTAAACTCATTCCTTAACCATAACCAGGTAGCATTCCTTGGCAATGCTTGGTCTTTCCAACAGACCTTCAGGAAAGGTAGGTCTACTGAGGACGTAGAACAAACAGTCAGAATGAGTAGTTCGTGTAGTGTGTCGTGCTGAGTATCTGATGTTTTGCCCTGCACATAAAGCAAAACATGCCGCTCATCCCTAAATAGGAATTGTTCGGAAATAATTAAGTGGAGTAAAGTCATGCTGTGTGGGAGTGATCTTGCCTAATTCAATCGGTCAAACACGGGAAGTCACTACCATCAGCTCTCGTAGCCTATCGACTCGTGTGTTCGGCGAAAATTGTGTTTTACGTCCTCTTGGTCTGAATCAGACACATATGGGACATTTGTAAA
>CM065686.1:4999587-5022087 GCA_017654935.2 Phymorhynchus buccinoides
AAGGCACTGTCCCTCCCCCATTGGGAGACAAAGTAAATCAGCACATTTTTTTTTTTAAAGAACACAGAACACTTCATAAAGTTAATGTTAACTGGTTTTGTTTCTGAGGTTCACAAATTCAGACATTAGACAGAAAAGTTTTATCAATTCGGCATTTCAAATGCACCAACTGTTCAATCCTTCAGAGTTGTGTGGAGTGGGAAGTCTGGCTGTTTTATTGTTATCTTTTTCTGTATTACTTGGTCAATGATGTTATCGTGTTAAGCGTAGTTCCTTCTCAGAGTCAATCAAAACTAAAAGTAGTATATCACGTTCACGGTGCCCATCCGGATGACCTCTAGGTCGATACGTCCTCCAGTCCAAATGCTACCCAGACCATCAGATTGCCACCTCCATAATGGTCATGCTCAGCAACAGCGAAGGCCAAAAATCTCTCCCCAGGCCATCTTCACACTTGCTGATGCCCATCATTAAAATCCAAACGCATCGTTTCACATTAAAGGCTAGCCCGTGCATTTTCAAAGGGTGACAAACACCAATTTGATTTTGTTGCTTGACTTTTTGTGAGGAGTATATATACAGCAAACGATAACAGCTGCACAGCCAGGCTTCCCAGTCCACACATATTTTACGAGCTTTTGCTTTATTTAAAGAAAAATCTCAGTGAATAGTTGAGCTCCGTACCCTACTCTGAAGGATTGAATGGCCCTCTCTAGTCATGTCTATTATTACAGAACATTATTATTTTCTTCATTTTACATAAGATGTTCGTAAGATTGTTACTATTTCTGGTTTAACTTTGTGCTGGTTTGCTTTTATTGTGGATTTTCGATTTGGTGCAAAGAAGACACCATTCTCTTTGTAGAATGTCTTCTTGTTCAAGCTGACACCCACTGGACAGTCAAATTGCAGGCCGATCATGCAAACTGATGAGATCTTCATGGATCAAAAGAGATGTCTTTGCATAAGGCACTGTCCCTCCCCCATTGGGAGAAAAAGTAAAGCAGCACATTTGATTAATAATTATGTTGTTGTTGAGAACACAGAACATTTCATAAAGGTAACGTTAACTGGTTTTGTTTCTGAGGTTCACAAATACAGACATTAGACACATAAAAGTTTTATCAATTCGGCATTTCAAATGCACCAACATTTCAGTCCTTCAGAGTAGGGGTACGGAGTTCAACTATTCACTGAGAGTTCTCTTTAACCCTTTCACCGCCAAAGTCGCATTTTAGCACCACAGTGATTTAACGCCTATGTCACTAAAAGGCATCAAATTGGGGTCTATTATCCAAACACCCTATTGTCTTAGTTTTGGGGAAATAAGGGTAGACCTTATTTTATATAGGTCACAGAAGAATCCCCAATACTGCAGATGGATTTTGTTCTCTACCCAGGTAAATTTTATGGAATTGTTTTGGCTGAAATATGGCTGGCGGTGAAAGGGTTAAATAAAGCGAAAGCTCGTAAATGTGTGGAGTGGGCAGTCTGGCTGTGCAGCTGTTATCTTTTGCTGTATTACTTGACTCAACTGTCCTGCATAGCTCACATCTGATGGTGATCGCCGGTCTATTGGATTTATTTTTGAACTATATATATATATATTTTCTTCTTCTAAGAATAAACAATAATAGTATAATAACAAACAATCCATCCAGTACTGACATCATTGCAAGCATAAATTATAGTGTTCTTTTGCTTAGTTTTAGACTGAACGGTAGCAACACACAAAATAGCCAAAAAGTGCACAGTATGGACCTTATGAGAGAATACGAATGTTTTTTAATGAGGGTAAACAGATAAGCTTTCGCTTCTTTACACCATGCCCTCAAGGAGGAAAAACAAACATGACTATCAAATAACAAGAAAACAAGAAACAATGCAAATAAGCAAAAATGGGGAAAAACACATTAAGTTTTCAAGATCAAGCAAAAATACAAACATCATTTAACAAAATTCAAATATCATAGACCACACACACACACACACACACACACACACACACACACACACACACACACACACACACACACTCTCACTCTCTCTCTAAGTACAGAAAATAAAATACATCACAGAGTTACTTAATCCGCGGCGTACAGGAAGCAAAAACATTGTAGCAAGTATGCTCATAATTAATGCATACATGTACTAATTTCTTGTTGTAATTGTTATGAGCACGAATATTTTAGTAAGTCGTTGTTTTGCAACACCAATAGATATAAGTGTAAGTGTGAGTGTAAGTGTTCCACGCCTGACAGGCAGCATGGTCATGAGCTCTGATATGTTTTCACTGTAGTGTTGTACCTAGATCGTTTATTGTTGTGAAAAGTGTACAAGTGTAGCATGATGGAGTGGTGCGTGTATTGGTGCTTGTTTTGTGCAGTTCTTCCGCCTGATTTGCTAGTTATTTGGACTGCTTTTTTGTTTCAACTGTCCAACTCTCATGCTAACCAAGAAACGTCATTCCCCCTATACCAGCCTGCTTGCCAACATGTGGAACCCATTTCTTCCATCCCCCATCCTCCTCACCCCTCCTCTCCCCCATTCTTGTACGGGCCTCTCCCTCCACTTGTTGCCTCTACTCCATTCAGTCAAACCGCCCATCACCACTCCCCCACCGTGCCTCTTTCTCGAATCTCCTACAGTCGAGAACAACTGCTGTCTGTTGCCCCAGCACCACTGGACCCCTCTGTAATAGAGGCCATCAAAGGAGTGGGAATTGGATACCACCTTCCTCGGGTCCGGAAACACGGTGGTGGCCGGCGGAAACAGAGAAAGATCGGCACAGTGTGTGGTAACAGACCTGATTCGGCCACCACTAAGCTGCCAACGCCTGACATCAACCAACACTGGGTCGGTCAACACGCCTTGCCTGTCTACCCCTTACCTCCCTCTCACTGCCATCCTGTGGAACAATCCCTGAACTGTACAAATACTATCTGTACAACCAAGCGTTCCCCTGACAACCTGATACGTATTCCAATTAGCAATGGGCCCTCCAGTACAACACAACGTAACGATTCCAACAGTCTACAACTGGCCCTCTTTAACGCAAGATCTGTTAGCGACCCACTGAAACGAGCAGAGATCCGCTCTTTCATTGCGGAGAATGACTGTGACGTTTTCGTAATAACAGAATCCTGGCTTAAAAAACAAGGCGATGAAGCAAAGTGTACTGACCTGACACCATCTGGCTACACACTCTCTTCCTTCCCCCGCCCTTCACGCGGTGGGGGGGATTGCGCTCATCTCTAAGAACTCTCTGGCCAAGCATCTTTCTACCTCCACTGCCTTTCCCTTCCAACACCCCAGCTTTGAAGCAGTTCGCGTTACCCTGGCAACGTCGTCTTCTCCTGTCCACTTCATCTGCGTATACCGACCTCCACCAAGCCACAAAAATAAACTGACAGACGCTATGTTTCTCAGTGAATTCCCTGACCTTTTAGAGTACTGTAATAACCTTTCTGGAAAGTGTATTATATTAGGAGACATTAATGTTCATTTTGATACTCAGCATAACCCTGTAACTACTAAGACGATTAATGCTTTGGATATGTTTCACTTTAGTCAATCTGTTACCGAGCCAACTCATGAACATGGCCACCATTCTGGACTGGGTAATTTTTAGACCCAATGATGATTTGCTACGCTCTACTCATGTCACTCAATCTCTTGCTTCTGACCATTTCTGTATTGTTTGTGAACTATGTTTGTCTGTCCCGTACAGACAGTCTCGTAATGTACGCGGCATGGATAGATCAGCATTTCAAGCAAAGTTGCGCGCGACTATCTGCCCACGGTCAACAACCTTAACAGCGCTCTCACTCGCGTTATCGACACACACGCGCCGTTACGTCACCGCCAAGAGCGTGTCGATAGACTGGAGCCGTGGTACCCTTTAGTTAGCACTGAACTGAACTCGGCGAAGTAGGCCATGCGTCTCGGTGGAATGGATGACACAGACTCACAAAGCATGTATCATGTGCGTCAATAGCAGTCTAAACCATTACGAAACAAATCTTCAACGCTGCGAAACGAAAAATAGCGAACATAGTGTTGACAGCAAGATCCTCCTTTTACACTGACCAAATAAACAATGCAGTGACCTCTAGTCGGCTGTTTTCTATCTGCAGCAAACTACTTGGGCGTGAAAAAAGCACCCCTCTCCCTACCACCCACCCTGTCAGTGACCTTCCTGATGTCTTTAACGACTACTTTGTTCAGAAAATCCAGCTGATCAGAAACGAACTTGATCAGGCTTCTTCTACACCTAGGCCTACCACCCTGTTAGACCAAATAGGAACAACATCCACGTTCTTGGAATTTCAGCCAGTTACTGCCTTTGAATTGAAGAAGATCATTCTAAAAGCTAAACCCACTTCCTGTCCTCTTGACCCTATACCGACGCCACTTTTCATAGAGTATCTTGATGAACTACTCCCTACTCTCACCCATATTGTCAACAACTCTCTAACATCTGGCTCCTTTCCATCTGTATCTGTGTTCAAAACTGCCATTGTCAAACCACTTCTAAAGAAATCATCCCTTGACCCAAACACTCTCAAGAACTATAGGCCTATATCCAACCTCTCTTTCATATCAAAAATCATTGCGAAATTAGTTCTTCATCAACTCCTATGCTATCTCAATGAACATCAACTCATCAGTTGTTCACAATCAGCGTACAGGCCATTTCACAGCACTGAAACGGCACTGTTGAAAGTAACTAATGACATTCTCTTAGCTCTTGACTCTGGTGACGCATCTATATTAACTCTTTTGGATCTTTCAGCTGCTTTTGATACTATTGACCACCATATACTCCTTAAGAGGCTTCAAATCACCTATGGAATATCAAGCACTGCTCTGTCATGGTTCTCGTCCTACCTTTCTGGTCTGTCTCCATCAATGACTCATCTTCTGCAAATTGCAGTGCAATGGTTCGCCTCACATGTGGGGTTCCTCAAGGCTCAGTACTTGGACCAGTCCTCTTCATCATGTACACTAAACCCCTGTCCGAGTTGATCACTTCTCATTCAGTTGATTCTCAGTCTTTTGCTGATGATACACAACTCCACAAGCCTGTATCCCCATCTACCATTCTTCCTTCTATATCTTCACTTGAATTCTGCATTCGCAACATCAAATCATGGATGCTACAAAACAAACTGAAGCTGAATGACGACAAAACGGAGGCCTTGTTCATCCACTCTCCATCTAGAAAACTTTCGTACCCAAAGCCTGATTCCATCTCTGTCTGTGACACTCAAATACCTTTTTCTCCTTCTGCTAGAAATCTTGGCTTCCACATCTCTCAAGATAATAAAAAAATTAAAAAAAATTATGAGTGTTGACTCACAAGTTCAAACTATCTGTCGGTCAGCATACTGTGAGCTGCGTCGCATTGGTACGATTCGCCATCTCCTGTCTATAGATACTACTAAAATACTAGTCTGCGCTTTTGTTCTCTCTAAACTAGATTATTGTAATTCACTCTTGTATGGCTGCCCCCAACACCTCATTGACAAGCTTCAAAAAGTCCAGAACTCTGCTGCCAGACTTGTCCTCAAGGTCTCTAAGTATCATCATGTTCAACCACTCCTGATATCCCTTCATTGGCTTTCCATCAAAGCACGTATTGACTACAAAATTTCCACTCTATGTCATTCTTATTTCTCTGGAAATGCCCCTAGCTACATTTCTGACATGCTTTCTGTCTATACTCCATCAAGGCAATTGCGGTCATCTTCAGATTCCAAAATTCTCTGTGTTCCTAGTACACGAACAAAAATGTTTGGTGAGCGCTCCTTTTCCTTTTCGGCCCCATCAGTTTGGAACTCCTTACCACGCGAAATCCGCCATATCCAGTCCTTGCAATGCTTCAGATCAGCTCTCAAGACCCACCTGTTCAAGCTACATCACAACCTTTAGGCCACATTACTTCTGGACTCTATTCTCACACACACACTCCCCTCCCCCCATATTAGTTTGACTGTGTGTTGACTGCAATGTGTACGTCAGCTTTGTTGCGAGAGAGAGAGAGAGAGAGAGAGAGAGAGAGAGAGAGAGAGAGAGAGAGAGAGAGAGAGAGAGAGAGAGAGTGTGTGTGTTGATGCTTTGTTCAACTGATTGTATTTTGTATTGTGTTTTTTGGGTGGGGTGAGTGGTGGTGATGGTAACGGTGTGTGTGTGTGTGTGTGTGTGTGTGTGTGTGTGTGCGTGCGTGTGTGCGTGCTGCGTGTGCGTGCGTGTGCGTGCGTGTGCGTGTGCGCGTGTGTGTGTGTGTGTGTGCGTGCGTGCGTGCGTGCGTGCGTGCGTGCGTGCGTGCGTGTGTGTGTGTGTATGTGCGTACGTGCGTGTATGTGTGGGTGGGGTGTGTATGTGTATGCCTATTTGCATGTGCGTGAGCGATTATTTCGTTTTGTTGTTGAATTTGTTGCTTTTAATTTTTGTTGTTGTTAAGCGCATAGAGCTCCACATTGGTGGAGGAATGCGCTATATAAATGATTCACTATTATTATTATTATCATATGGAAGTGAAATAAATATGATCATTTAGAGCTTGTCTAAGAGGTGTTTATGGTATGTTCTCTTAAAAGATGAGACACTTGCTATATTTGTATTGATATTTTCCATATCATTCCACAGTTTGCTACCAGAGTAGGTAAGGTTTGTTCTGGGGCGAGGAATATATACTTTGAATGAAAAATGGTGTTTAACGTCCTCTCGTCTGGAACAGACACATATGGGACATTTGTAGATACAAAGATGGTGGGAACGATACTGGAGGCAATGCTCGGAGGCAGTGCAACTCCAGTAAAGTCCCGATTTTTTAATTATGCAGATAAGTGTAGCGGTAACCACGCCTCGGTTAAACCTCATTGGCTATGGTACCGCCACACTCAAATGAAAGCCCTTGTTTTGTTGAATATATACTTTACTTTTGTTTCGAATGTTAGTAATAGGAAATCTTTTGCATAAGTAGGTTGGTGTCAGTTTATACATAATTTTGTACATGAAAACAGCTTTATTAAGGTTCAACTTAGAATCTATTGGAAGAATGCCTAGTTCCTTATAATCATTATTTTGTAGGGAAGAAGACTTAAGAAGAACAATTTTAAGAGCGCGCTTGTAGAGTCTTTTTAGCGGCTTTAAGCAGTTTTCGCTAGCAAGATCCCAACACGTAGAAGCATAATCTATTTCGGGCTGAATATATGCATTAAAAAAGAGTTTTTGTGTATGATCATCTAGGAAATACTTTATTCTATTAAGTTGGAATACTTTCTTAGCTATTTTTTTTTACAAATGACAGAGATGTGCTAATAGTTACACCCAGTAATTTACATGAATCTACTTCTTCAAGAAGACTGTCATAAATTTTGAGTTTAGGCAGATTATCATTTAGGTTTTGTCTTTTTTGTCGAGTAGTTATTAACATGAATTTAGATTTACTAGGATGAATTGCCATGTTATTCTTTTCTGTCCATGTTGTAAGGTTATCGATGTCCTTTTGGAGGAAGATGCATACGTTGTTTGGATTTCCATCTTTTGCGTGAAGGGTTGTATCGTCAGCAAAGAGTTCGCATTGGGATTTTAGGTGGAGGGGTAAATCATTTATATAAATTGAGAATAAGATAGGCCCTAATACCGAGAGAGAGAGAGAGAGAGAGAGAGAGAGAGAGAGAGAGAGAGAGAGAGAGAGAGAGAGAGAGAGAGAGAGAGAGAGAGAGAGAGAGAGAGAGAGAGAGAGAGAGAGAGAGAGAGAGAGAGAGAGAGAGAGAGAGAGAGAGATAAACTGAGAGAGAAAGAACTACATAGAGAATGTCAGAGACAGACTGAAGGCACACACAGACATTGTTTCTCTGAGGAGACAGCGTTCAATCAGACTGGACAGAGATACACAGGTCAAAAGGTGTTATGGATGGACTTTTACAACCTTGATGACTAAGAGGTGGTGTAATTGTAATTATAATCAATAAATGTTACATGACCGGAAAGATCAATCATCCGTAAACACAAGTTCAGTGAAACTTGTTTATCCAACGTTCTGATCGCGTGAATTTCGAGCCCCCCCCCCCCCCCCACACACACACACACACACCCGAAAAGTGTCAATTCGCTGAAACGGAGCGAAAACATAAAAGTGAGTAAAATTGTCAGAATCAACGACATTTCTTGCTCACATCGTAAACGTCGTACAAGAGACAAAGTTTCATGGCTGAAGTGAGATAATGACGTCATTTGACACACAAAGAGTTGTCTTTCTGTGTTGGCATGCTGGAGAACAGTTGTACACAGACTCATTGTGTCATTAGTGTTTGGAATATCACATTTCTCTGCCCCCAGACGTTGGACTTGCTGCCATGAGCTTGGTACTCTGATACATATCGTGAAGGTGGCAGAAATTTGGGCGACAGGCAATGAAAATGGCCGTTTACCGCTGGTTTCAGGCCTGCCAAAATAGTTCCACACACATTATCTGGCAGCATTTTGATTTGCTGAGTACCTCTGTGTGGAAAATGTCCACCTAAGCTGTAAGGAACGAACTCCATGATGCTGCCTTCATTTCCCCATGGCATGTTTTGACACCTTGCTCACTCCAGCTCATGAGCAGTGCTGTCTTTTGAGAGCCCACAACCACGTCATTTGGACATTGTGAGACTGGACATGAATTCTCTTCACAACGAGTTCAGGATCAGTCTTAGGCCGTGTACACACATAAGCAGATATTCCATGCGGAAACCCGTGCAATCCATAAATAAGTGAAACAAAGAAGGGAAAATATTTGCGCTCGTGTCCGAATTTCCCCTATAGGCCTCTGCAACTAGGGTTATTAACTCCCTTGACAGCGATCGTCGACGAGAGTTAATTTCCTTGCTGGTCAGTACTGAAACATCACAATGGCTGAAAGTGAAGACCTACAGAGTGTGGACAACGCAGCAAATGTCGAGTCGTGGCGTGTTTTAGACTTGAAAAACTTTCTAAGAGAACTAAAACAGCCTGTATCAGGCTCCAAGAAAGAACTAGTGCTTCGAGCAAAAGGCTTCGTTGCCCTCCAAGTTGGAAAAGCAGTTGATGATACCGCCATCGGTAGTGAAGCTGTCTGGACAAGCGAGCCTCAACCAGATAAGCTTTTGATGCCAGCAGGGAAAAATCTGCCCGATCCTGCGAGTTTGAAAGAGGGATGGAATCTTCTGCAGAATTTCCCTCCAGATTTGAAAGAAACTGACGTCTACAACTACTTCGTGTTGAGCAGGTGAGTTTCAAAGCAGCTGGAGGATAACACCTAGCATACCCTACTCAAATAATAATAATATTCGGAATATAGACGTTTCCTTGGTCAAATATGCACCCAATTATATATTATTTAGGTCTTAAAACATCCCAAGATAATTTATGTTTGGTTGCAAGTTTTTAGTGTTTGACAATGGCAGATAGGCCTATGTATGAGCTATATCAGCAAGATCTTGCGCACACGTTAAAACCTGTTCCACTATTCGCTAGGAGTAGGCCATGCGTCTCGGTGGAATGGATGACACAGACTCACAAAGCATGTATCATGTGCGTCAATAGCAGTCTAAACAAAACCTTTGGGCATGGGGCAGGATAAACATCCCCAATCAGAAGAAGATCTAGATCTATGTCAAATCAAGTTATCTTCAAGTAAACTGATATAGTACTACTACTAGTTAGACCCAATGTAACAACAACAACATCAGACCAATGCTGCCCATTCTTCTTTTATAAAGTATCCCATTCACAAAGTTGAAGCGGGATACTCTTTGAAACTGAAAGACGAATGAACAGCATTGGGTCTGTGATACTGTGATTTCTTGTTGTATTGTTTAAATATGATTGATTGGTAGGAAACTAAAGTAAAAAAAAAGTTAGAAATTCACTTGTTTTCTGCTGTTGTGAATACAGCTGATTTCGTTTCCATTTGCGTTTGTTGTCTGCTTTTTTATTTTATCCCTTAATCTCAATTTGTGTGACAACTGACATCCATGTGTTTTTTCAAAGTAGTATAAATGTATCTGACCTATTTCAGGCACCAAACCACTGACAGCAGGAAGATGGGGTCTGGACGGCAACTGAAAGGCAAGACCATGTTTCACGAGGGACATGTTCACTGCACTGCCTATCACCCTGTCAGGTACCCAAAACAATGAATAGACTTTTTGAAGTAAAAAGTAATCCATTTTTAGTTGTTTATTTAGCCTTTTGTGTCACCGACCTTTTGTTCCCTTGATAAAAAAAATTCTATTTTTGTAATACTTTTGGGGGGTTGGGGAAAATAGCAGTTTGTTAATGTTATATTCCAATACAAACTTGCATTGCAGTCAACAAAGATAAATTAAGGCGGAGTTCTTTATGCAGAAGGAGAAATCATTTGTTCCAGCCTACCTACCTGTTTTATTTACTGTATTTTATGGACAACAACGGGCACCTGATAAGGCGCAACCCCCAAAATTAACACAAAATTCAATTTTTATTACACTATTTTCTTACAATTTTATCAGCCACATTATAAGTAGTAGTAGTAGTAGATAGGGACAAAATAAGCCGTCAAGCTTTTTTAAGGTGCAGGGATTTTAGTTTGGACAAAAAGTATCGCCTTATATACTGGTCTCAAAAATGTAAGGGCCGGAAGAACGATCTTCTCTCTTCTGTCTTGGAGACATGCTTATTGAGAGCTCTGGTTGCCGCCCTTAAATACACATTCGTGTCTAACTTTTGCTCAGCAGTGTTCACTACAGTCATGCCTTGCACGTGCAATAGGCAAGAAACCTGCATCAGCCCCGATGCTTCAGCGAAAAGAGACCAAACTTTCGTGAAATTCTCGTGAATTTGCCACATTTTAAGCGTACCTGAAAATGCTGTTGCTGTACTGCAATGTCTGCAAAACTGGTTCAGGCACGTGCAACAGGAAGGAAAGTTATTGAGTAGCCTACGTTTTGCCATTTTCTTCATTGTTGTCTTAGTGTACAATAAATAGATATCAAGCTACTGAAAACAGAAGCCGGCCCTTAACTTTTGGAGACCAGTATAGTCTGTGAATATGGTACCCACAAAATCAGAAACGGACTTATGTGGGACTGAGCAACAAATTATATAAAAGCAATTCATAATCAGGAGTCTCCATTCACATCAGATCTTTTTTCAATCGTGTGAATACTTTTGATCACATTTTGAATGTGCATAAATGGTCTGTGCATGACTTTTTCAGGGATGACTGTGATCACTGCTTTATCAAGGCACAAGTTATGCCATCATTGCCCAGCAGAGATGTTGCCAAAACACCAGATCACTCACCTTGGGTATGCCTGAGTAAAGTCACTGGCTATGTTCATTCTGCCCATTGCACCTGTACAGCAGGGTGAGCCATTTAAACAATGCTTCTGTTCATAGACCTAGACTGCATTAGTGAATTAATGAAGAAATACAGGAATAATTGAGGGGAGGCAGTTTTATTGGGAAATAGAGCCTGACCTCTTTTACAGGGCGTGCTACACCCCTGGATGAGAAACCTGTTGATCTTTTGACGAGAAAATTCTTCAAGATCAACAGGATATCTGAACATGTTGCTTTTACTCTGATTTTTGTTTTTCATTTCAAGCCCACATCTCTTGTTTTCAAGATTGGTGAGCTGCATGTGTATCTGATTTTTAAGGTTATAATATATGAGCCAGTGTCAAAAGGTCGTTCAGCCATGTCCACTGTCACAATCGATCCATTTACATATAAATCAGCCAAAATGGAATCACAACTGTAAAACATTCTTTGTATGTAATGCACTTTTTTTCATTATAAGGCGCACCCCCAAAATTGACATAAAATTCAGATGTTGTTATTATGTCTTCTTACTATATTTTCAGTCATACTTATATGACACAGGGGTCTCACTCTAGGAAAAATGTATCGCTTTATAGTCTGAAAAATACAGTATGTTTACATGGAATTGAAAATAAGATAGATAACATTAAAATTATTATACATTTTGAACAATAAATAAAATAATCTGTCAGATCCGCTGTGACAATCAACATTGGTAGATAGTAACAGAGAACATTAATAAATTTAATTTATGGATTAACTAAATTAAGCTTACTGATATATGCTTATAAGTCACCAAACTCACTTTAGAAAATGTATGTTTTGTTGTAGTTTTGACATAGCTATTGCTGTTATTTTGGAAAAGAGGTCGGTTGATTTTCACACTGGACATGAAACACCGCTTTGGCACAGGCTCATATAAATACGTACATGTCTTTTGAGGTTGTTTACTTGATTCTACTTGCGCTTTTCAGGGAAGGAGGTTCCTGTAATCATGTGGCTGCTGTCTTGTTTAACACCATCCACATGTGTGACCAACGACGCGAAGGCAAGCTGTCCTGCACATCTGTGCCCTGCACCTGGAGTATGCCAAAGAGGAAGAAAGTGCTGAGCCCCAAGAAGGTGACAGATAGACCACCCAGGCGAACGAAAAAATTGGCTGGTAAGGATGATTAGCCAATTATCAACTTTGGTAGATTTCGACATAAACTGTCAACACATTTAGATTCATGTGGATACATTTTATCAAGCGCTGAACCGATCAAGTCACAAATCTGTGACTTCCTATTCCCTGAACCAGAATACTTCTTTGTGGACACAGTGAACCTGCAGAGCAGAGGCCAACGGGTTAAGTAGTATGTGCAGCATCTCCCATGTCCAGATGTGCTGCTGCTAGAACAGGAAACACGAGGGCAAGCCAAAACCATTTTGTGGGAGGCTGCTCGCAATGGCCGGCTGACCAGCAGCCAGTTTGGACACATCCTCCGCAAAAAGACCATAACAGCCCCAGACAGCATACTGAAGGACATCATGGGCTACAGGATAGTGCCAGATGCGCCATCCCTGAAATGGGGAAGAGGACACGAGGCAGCTGCCAGGCGCATGTATGTCAATGTGATGAAGAAGACAGGCCATGCTCCACTACAAGTCACAGACAGTGGTCTTGTTGTCAACAGCCAGTCTCCTTATCTGGCGGCCAGTCCAGACGGAATTGTGTCCTGTGACCACTGCTCACCCTCTTCAGGACTTGTTGAAGTGAAGTGTCCCTTCACACACCGCAACTCAACCATCTTAGAAAAAGGCCAAAATAAATCATTCTGCTGCTCAATTTTTGATGGCGTTGTCAAGCTGAAAAGGGCACACCCCTACTACTGTCAGGTGCAGGGACAAATGAGTGTCACAGGGAAAGGCTGGGTGGATTTTGTTGTATGGACACTGAAAGACATGCATGTGGACAGAATTCATTTTGATAAGGAGTTCTGGGAACACATGAAATAAAAAATGCAGACATTTTTTATGGAAGCTGTTGTTCCAGAAATGTTTTCTCGCCATGTGCAAAGAGGGAAATCACTGTACTGATTTGCAGTGGACATACTGTTTTTGTCCTTCACTGTACTGATTTGCAGTGGACATACTTGTTTTGTCCTTCACTGTACTGATTTGCAGTGGACATACATTTTTTGTCCTAAGTTGTTGCCAGTCCAGAAAGTATGTATGGCCAAATAACATAGCCAAAAAGACGTTGAATTGGTCGGTTTGGGGACTCTTTATTGGGTGTTTTTTGTCTCTTTTTTTTTTAGATGGGGAGAGGTCGAATGTCTTATGTGAAGATTTGACAGAAATATTGCCCCTTTTATTCTTGAGTTGATTTTCAGCCTTTGTATCAGTTGGTGTCATGCATTCCAAATGTTTGTTTTGATGTTTTGTAAAGTACGAGCAAATAGAACAACAGGATGGGATGCTGACATCAGTGGCCTTCACATCACTTTCAAATTACCGTTGTGTGAAAATCTTGTTATCAGTGACATTGTTTTCCCTTTGAAATCATTTTGTACTCTGAAATTTGCAATTTTGGTTTGAATGGCTTGCCATCTTGGTTTCTTTCTTGTTCTGTTTATACAAAGTGTGTCTGTGTCTCTAGCAAGTTAGTGCTATTATTAAGAGAGTGGCATGGATGCTACCATGACATTTCACATCATACAATAGATTAAAATGGTATGTTTGAAAATAATTATATGATTTTTAATGAATAGGACAAGTTAAAAAATCCAAGTCAATTTCTATTCAGAATACTACATATACCTATTCAACTTCAAGTCTCTCATGCTTGTTTTCACACACACACACATGCACACTTCATCTTCATCATTTTATTTTACCATCAAACAAGGATAATTTTCTTGAGGACACGTAAAACATATACAAGAAATTGAAACAAATTAATAAATAACAAGAAATAAATACACTTAAAAGTATATTATATAATAATAAAAAAACATTATTATAGACCTACTTCAACGATCAAACCAAAACACCTCTCTCTCTCTCTCTCTCTCTCTCTCTCTCTCTCTCTCTCTCTCTCTCTCTCTCTCTCTCTCTCTCTCTCTCTCTCTCTCATCATCCTCCCCCCATCTCCCTCTATCTCTCCTCCTCATTCTGTCTCTCCCCAGCTCTCTTCCACTGTCTCTTCCGCACGATAAAATGTTATGTACACTACAAATTTAATGAGTTGAAATCAATAATTTTACCTCCACATGACATCTGAAGGCCTAATGAAGGGATAACAGAATGAAAAGTTAAATAAAAGCAATCACAGACATCAATACATTTATTAGCATAAAACAAGCAGGGAGGTTAAATATACAGTGGATTCCTGATAATTCAAAAAACTGATAACTCAAAAACACATGGTAACTCACCAAAAAATTCTGGCCCCAATTTAATAACCTTTATGCTAAAAAATTTTTTGTGTCAACTCAAAATAAAATGTGAGTCCTTTCCATTTTGAGTTAAGCGATTTTCACTGTATCTTGATTGAATAAAAACATGATAAATCATCAACCAGTCTTGCATCTGAGCACTGAATTCCCAACCACATACATACATACACATGTGTGCGCATGCACACACGATACACATGCGTGCGTGCGCACGGCACGCACGCACGCACACACGCGCGCGCGCACGCACACACACACACACACACACACACACACACACACACACACACTTAGATTAAATTAACCATAGGACTTCAGCTATAGCTGATGAACATGTTTTAAAAATATATAATTGGAATACAAGTTATAAATAATGAAAAGGTTTTAAAAATAAATAACTGGAGAACAAAAGCACATCCACATAGCATAACTGCATAAAATAAACAAATAATTATTAAATGAATAAGGGGAAAGAACTTCTCGTAATTAACTCCCTTTTTAACCAAAGTTATTTATGACACTGATTCGCCTAGCAAAGTGAAAGTAGTTGCCACAACAATACAGACCCAAGTTCATCCTCATCACTAGGCAAATCGGTGCCATAAATAACTTTGGTAAAAAAAGGGAGTTAATTACGAGAAGTTCCTTCCCCTTATTCATTTCACTATATCCTCTCTCTTAGCCTCACAATTTCATATTTAAGAAAAAATTAAAACTGAATAATAAAAAAGGAAAACAAAAAATCAACTAGGCATGTCTTTTAGAAAACAAAAATAGATATCCTGTGCGCGCGCACACACGCACACGCACACACACACACACACACACACACACACACACACACACAGAGCTCTAGCTTGTTTACATACCAGAATCTGCAAATTTTTCATACATGTTCAGGATTACTCAAATATTATTTTTATAAGCACCAGCTTGTATCTAAGCACACACATCTTCACCCTACAACTTATTAAATAATAATAAGTAAATCTTATATAGCGCTATTCTCCTGACATAGCAGGACTCACCGCGCTTTACATGAAAACACGAAGACCTTTAAGTAACATTAATGATAATAATAATAATAATAATAATAATAATGGATATTTGTTGCGCTCTTTCTCCAAAGAGCTCAGAGCGCTTACAAAGTTAACTTTACACAACAACAATAACAATAGTAATAAACACAAAACATTCAATATATATATATAAATACAAATCCGATACTTCACACGTGCGCGCGCGCACACGTACATGCGCGCGCGCGCGCACACGCACATGCGCGCGCGCGCACACGCACACGCACACACACACACACATACACACACACGCGCGCGCGCACGCACAGCACACCCACACAAACACAGAGAATAGACATTCATGCGCGTACCGAAATCATGAGTGCGACCCAGTCAGCCAACACGGGTAGCAAAATGCAAAACCAGACCAAACTGCCAGTCGTTCTGCCAGCCTAGTCCAATCCAAACCACACCACCCGCATCAACCGCCCAAGACGCACCCATGACCACGGTACCAGGACCAAACAGGGCTCGGTGCAGTTAGGAGTAAGACAGAGAGAAGAGGTGAGTTTTCAGCTGAGACTTAAAAGAGGACAGAGTTTGTGCATGACGGACAGAGAAAGGTGGGCTGTTCCAGATCACAGGGCCAACGTAAGCAAACGCACGGCCTCCCTGGAACTTCTTGCGGTATTGTGGAACACGAAATATTCTTGTGTCAGCAGAGGAGCGGAGAGACCTGGAGGGAGTGTATAACTCAAGGAGTTGACAGAGGTATGGAGGAGCGGTGTTAGAAATTACATTGAAGCAGATGAGAGCAATTTTGTAGTGAATCCTGTGAGAGACAGTGCAGTTCAGACAGAAGAGGAGTGACATGCTCACGCCTAGAAGACCTGTATATTAAACAAGCAGCACAATTCATTACTCTTGGGATTTTATCTGTATGCTTTTGTGGAAGACTGGCCAGAAGAGAGTTTGCATAGTCAAGTCGGGACAGGACAAGTGAAGATATTAGTTTTGCAGTAGCATATTTCGTTAAGTAATGACGTATAGAACTGAGTCTCCTAAGTTCAAGGTATCCAGTCTGACAGATGTTGTTTACCTGATCACTCATTGACAAAGATTTGTTGAACACAACACCTAGATTACGAGCAGAATCAGAAAAGGCAATGACATTTTCACAACAGTTACATAGGAAGGGTGAGATTCATGGGAATTGGAAGAGGGATCAATCAATAAAGCTTCGGTTTTATCTTCGTTTAACTGTAGCTGATTCTGGAGGGTCCACTGTTTAACATCTTGGACACAACACTGAATAGAAGTTAG
Organism: Phymorhynchus buccinoides; assembly: GCA_017654935.2. NCBI lineage: Eukaryota > Metazoa > Mollusca > Gastropoda > Neogastropoda > Raphitomidae > Phymorhynchus > Phymorhynchus buccinoides. Next base: position 5,016,707 of record CM065686.1, read on the forward strand.
TAAAGGACAAACATTAGCTGCTGAGTCAGACCTATACAGCACTGTATCGTCGGCGTAGACATGGTGAGAGACAGAGTGGGAGTTTATGATATGAGAGAGGGGCTGGGTATAGAGAATGAAAAGAACTGGGCCCAATACAGACCCGTGTGGAACTCCATACTGAAGAGATGAAGGCTTAGACTCAACGCCATTAACAGAAACAAGCTGTCGTCTTCCCTTCAAATAGGACTCGAAGAATGACAGTACAGTGCCATGGATTCCAAAAGTGTGCTGCAGACGACACAACATGATATCATGATCTATTGTATCGAATGCAGCGCTGAGATCAAGAAGAGCTAAGACAGAAATTTGGTCAGAATCAGAGGCCATCAAGAGATCATTTAAAACCCGCAACAGAGTTGTCTCCGTACTGTGGTTTTGGCGGTATGCAGATTGGAATACATGCCAAAGATTATTTTCAGCCAAATGGGTGAGAAGTTGGGATAGTACAATCTTTTCAATCAGTTTAGACACAAATGGAATATTAGATATGGGCCTAACTTTCTTCAAAGTGTTTGGGTCAAGAGAAGGTTTTTTGAGTGATGGCCTGACAATGGCTTTCTTCAATGATTCAAGCATAGTGCCAGATGACAGACAAACATTGATCAGTTCAGTAAGACATGGAACAACATCATCAATGCAGTCAAACAAAAGGTTAGTAGGGATGGGGTCAAGGTCACATGATTTGGGGGACATTTTCAACACAGTTGCACGCACACTTTGTTCAGACACAGGTGTGAACTGAGACAACGGGGAGCCACTGAAGGCTTTCTCATTTACCACAGTGTATTAACTCGCGCACAAAACACTCACTCAAGAGTTATAATACATACATTAAATTATTTAGAAAAAAGGTGCATTACTAGGTGCATTACTTGGAGGAGGGAAAAGAAGTACGGTGACTTTACACACACTTGCAGGCAAATGTTAAGAACAGCTCCATACGCTCTTCCATGGTGAAGTTGGCCAATCAGCTTAGCGGAAAAGGTAAATCGGAGGGAGCTGATTGGCCCTAACCCTAAGCCTTCACCATGGAACAGCGGAGGGAGCTGATCTTAACATTAGCCCACTTGCACAACTACAATGTACTCTAGACAAAAAGTTTACAAACTGAAAAAATCCCACTGTGATACTAAATATACCGTAATTGGTCGATACATGTTTGATTTTGAGCAAAACGGTGTTACAGTCAAACTGTAAGCTACTATAGCATTCTTCTCATCCACAAAAGTTCTGAATTGATTAACATTGGAAATCAGGTCTTAACTGGGAGAAACTTGAAGAAAAATGTTATATCTGGCAGAAAGTCTTGATTCGCATGGTTGTAAATGTAACTGAGCAGTATCACTGAACTGACAGTGGAAATATGAATCACTATGTTGATTCATACAAATTAATCCTTGAAACCTGAGCTTTTCTGTCAGGTCATTTATTAAGGAGCATGCATATCAATCCAAGATACACATAATCACTTCACAACTATCATGCAGACTCACACAAATTGTAAACTGTAGATGCATGCACACACCTGTAGGGAAATGTAACAATTTACTAAGTACATGACATTGCATAACATATCGCAGCCCACATGCAATACAGATGTAACTCAATTTCTATCGTTTTGAGATTTGTTGTAACACAGTCATTATCATACAGTCATTACAAGTCTGGTCAGTTGAGACTCACCAACTTCATTAACCGCAATTCCAAAAGATAAATACGCTGTGATCAAAATAAGCTTGTTGAACTTCACGCACTTGCTTCAAAAGCTTCCACAAAACACAATTGTCTGTCATTTGACGTCATTTTACCTTTTCGATGTCATGATTTCAGAAGAAGATAAACAGAACATTTGCCATTAGCGAAAACTAATGGCTTTAAATCGCTGCCCGAATGCGATACAGATGTAACTCAGTTTTCTTTAATTTTGAGATTTTTTGCATACACAAGAATAAGATAGCAACATTCATCGAGTCAAATCAACAAATAGTTTTGATAATTTTCCCATTATTTTGTATCTAAAAAATATATTGGAGGGCGCATTGGAGTGCCAAGGCTTATTCTCAACAATGCTTTAAAGCTTAAATTTTGGACTAAAATTAATTTTCTTTTCAGTCTAAAACCATGATTTGGGGGCAATATTTCTTATTTTAATATTACTTAAATAAGTCGTGATTTATTAAAAAAACAACTGAAGTGACAAAGTTATTAGATGGCTCGAAATAAAGCCGTATGAAAAATTCTGAAGCAATTTCAATTGTAATTACCAAAATAAACAGTTTTTTGCTTCTCCTGTGAAGTGACGTCTTTCGACTTACGTCTGTATTGCAAATGGGCGGCGATATGTCAACCACCCAATGCCCTGCCCCCCACCCCCCACCCCCACATGACAAAGAGAGAGAGATTTAAGTATAGCACCATGCTGGTGTCAGTTGATTCTGCTCAAGTCTGCTTGTGAAACTACTTTATGGATTTAAGGGTGGGTACAACATGCACAAGGCATTGCAGACCTTCCAAATGTCATTTGGCTGTGAAGTATCAGCTAACCCTAGTTCCAAAATGCAAAATTTCTTCACACAAGCCATATACCGTTCCACATGAATTCCAAGTCTTGCTATCCTTCTTGTGAGGATGATTTCAGATGCAGACAATTTCTTGCGCTTGCTTCTCTTTGGGGGAATAACGAGGTCAATTTCCTTTGCTGTAGTGTACTTTGCTATGTCAAAGCCTTTGTCTGCCATTATGGCATCACCAGGCTCAAGAAGGTCCAGAAGTGTTGTTACATTTGTTATCTGTTGGTCACTTATGCTACCCAACCACAGGTCTGACACAAAAGACAAAATTCCATTTGGTGTTATGCCTACTAGCCCTTTCTATGTTATGCCAGACTTGTAATGACTGTATGATAATGACTGTGTTACAAGCGATCCTGATCTCTTTGTAAACAATTCTGTACAATCAACAACAATGCGACATTTCGGAAATAATGCACGAAATGAATTGGGCATCATTTGTTCACTTGTTGACGTGAGGGCCAGTGGATCAATGGTACCAAATGTATGTGCAAAAAGTGGATCCATCAAGTGAAAATCGTGCTGCGGGTGGATGTACTTAACAGAAATCTGTCAGCAAGGTCTTCAAGTAAAAGACCCAAACGAAGTCTCATGAGAACGAGAAAGAATTCATCAATGTATCTCAACGTCTTTCGCTTTCCAACTTGTTGTTTGAGCTCCTTCTCATCTTCACTCAATTCTTCAAACATAATGAAGAAAGACGTTCCAGTAGGAAAACCAGTGTAAAACATAACTTTGGAATCGTCATGAGAAATGTCCTCAAAAGTAAATGCAGGTTTTGTTGTCCCACTAGCTGTATTAACAGTGCATACAGAACATGTGGTTTGGGTACTGGCATCAGAGAAGAATTTGATGTCTGTGTTGACTTGTGTTGGTCTTCTGCATGTAACTCACTGATGTTTGCACTCCAGTAGATACAGCAGATGGTCCTGCAGATGGTTCTGCAGATGGTCCTGTAGATGGTACTGCAGATGGTCCTGTAGATGGTCCTGCAGATGGTCCTGCAGATGGTACTGCAGATCGTCCCGCAGATGGTCATGTAGATGATTCTGCAGATGGTCCTGTAGATGGTTCTGTAGATGGTTCTGCAGATGGTCCTGCAGATGGTCCTCCAGATGGTCCTGTAGATGGTACTGCATATCGTCCCGCAGATGGTCCTGTAGATGGTTCTGTAGATGGTCCTGTAGATGGTTATGCAGATGGTCCTGCAGATGGTACTGTCGATGGTACTGCAGATGGTTCTGCAGATGGTCCTGTAGATGGTTCTGCAGATGGTCCTGTAGATGGTTCTGCAGATGGTCCTGTAGATGGTTCTGCAGATGGTACTGCAGATGGTTCTGCAGATGGTCCTGTAGATGGTACTGCAGATGGTCCTGTAGATGGTTCTGCAGATGGTACTGCAGATGGTACTGCAGATGGTTCTGCAGATGGTCCTGTAGATGGTTCTGCAGATGGTACTGCAGATGGTTATGCAGATGGTTCTGCAGATGGTTCTGCAGATGGTACTGCAGATGGTCCTGCAGATGGTCCTGTAGATGGTTCTGCAGATGGTACTGCAGATGGTTCTGCAGATGGTCCTGCAGATGGTACTGCAGATGGTACTGCAGATGGTCCTGCAGATGACCCTGCAGATGGTCCTGCAGATGGTCCTGAAGATGGTCCTGCAGATGACCCTGTAGATGGTTCTGCAGATGGTCCTGCAGATGGTACTGCAGATCGTCCCGCAGATGGTCATGTAGATGATTCTGCAGATGGTCCTGTAGATGGTTATGCAGATGGTCCTGCAGATGGTCCTGCAGATGGTCCTCCAGATGGTCCTGTAGATGGTCCTGTAGATGGTTCTGCAGATGGTTCTGCAGATGGTACTGCAGATGGTTCTGCAGATGGTCCTGCAGATGGTACTGCAGATGGTACTGCAGATGGTACTGCAGATGGTACTGCAGATGGTACTGCAGATGGTCCTGCAGATGGTACTGTAGATGGTACTGCGGACAGTACTGTAGGTGGTACGGCATGGTATTGCTGCATCCATAAAAACATGTGTTGTTCCTGCAAAATACCATATAAAGCCCACACTGATCAAATTGCATTAATCTTCTAGTACCATGGGCAAACCCATTTGCCCATACCATCACTCTAAATTCACACCAAATGCAAAGATAGTCAATGCCAAACACCCTGCCATGACGTGTTTATGTGTAGAGCTTATGTCAATTATTTTTCTGTTAAAGCAATGCATACATGTGCATTACCAACAAAAAGTTGCAGTATTTTACGGACTATAGGGCGATACGTTTTCCATAGACTGAGACCCCTGCGCCTTATATGAATGATAACATAGTGTTAGAAACTATAATAACAAAATCTGACTTTTGTGTAAAATTTGGGAGGTGCGCCTTATAATTAGGTGCGCCTTGTAGTCTGTAAAATATGGTACTCTCTTCTTGTCAGTAGAGATGGAAAACCTAAAACGTAAAAAGAACCTCATGGCACTAGACGTGTAGAAGAGTTAAGCGAGCAGAGCTCATCCGGTCACCTCTCTCTCACTCTATGTCTCTTTCTCTTTCTCTGCTACCCAAAGCTAGCAAAGCATGACCTTTAATTTTTGAGGAATTTGCAAACACACACATCTCAACAATTTTAGGAAACTAGACTAGTCAGCTCGCGATAAGGCCACAGAACATCATTGTTTACTGTTTCAAAATGAATCAAACTGTAGCACTGTGCCATAAGTGTCAACACTGTTGGAAAAAGTTCACATAAAATAGC
>CM065686.1:5027087-5036676 GCA_017654935.2 Phymorhynchus buccinoides
GGTATTAAACCATTGTGGTGCATAAATGTGACATTGGCGGCAAAATCTGGCCCTCGACCTTTTTGACGCTGATGATGACTTTAGAGAGATTGGAAGTGTTTCCACCGTTTTTCAATCTCTGGCAAAGTCACTGTCAGTCTCGCAGGTATTACAGATGATACATGGGAATGAATTATGTCTCGAAACATCGAAACGAGGCAAACAAAAAACTCGTCATATTTGGGCAGCCGCGTGGTCTCTCACTGACGTGGCAGATGCAGATGAGCAGATGGAAGAAGATTCGACCCTCAGCACGTCAGCCTGGTTTTTGTTCCACGGTTCTTTCAAATGAAATGCAGGCATTTTCCGTACATTTCCATAGGACCCTCACATGTTGCATGATATCAAAGCCAAGTGCGAACATGACGGTCTTTGGTCAAAGGTCGAGTTCACTGGAGCCGAAAATGCTGCCGCGCGAGATCCTCGCTGGCGCAGGGGCACTGTAAAAGTGCAGGTGTAGACTGTGTGATCGAGCTTTTGTTTCAGGGGTGTTTGTCTGCTTGTTCCTGCAAGGTCACTGGACCCGAAAATGCTGCCGCGCGGCTGACTGATCCACCGTTTTCATGCTCAAGGTTAACGTTTTCTTGAAATAAACAGACGAACCGCACTTGAAGAAACATGCAATTATTAGCGAGTATAGTATATCATTGTAGCTCGTAGTATAGATGGCAAACTAAGAAGTATTTGGCACATTCTTTTATGAGAATGATGCTTTGTTTGCTCACTTTGGTTCTGACCCACGCATTGCTAGATGATTGGTATCGTAATCAACTTTGGTTCTGACCCACGTATTGCTAGATGATTGCTATCGTAATCAACTTTGGTTCTGACCCACGCATTGCTAGATGATTGCTATCGTAATCAACTTTGGTTCTGACCCACGTATTGCTAGATGATTGGTATCGTAATCAACTTTGGTTCTGACCCACGCATTGCTAGATGATTGCTATCGTAATCAACTTTGGTTCTGATCCCACGTATTGCTAGATGATTGCTATCGTAATCAACTTTGGTTCTGACCCACGTATTGCTAGATGATTGCTATCGTAATCAACTTTGGTTCTGACCCACGTATTGCTAGATGATTGCTATCGTAATCAACTTTGGTTCTGACCCACGCATTGCTAGATGATTGGTATCGTAATCAACTTTGGTTCTGACCCACGCATTGCTAGATGATTGCTATCGTAATCAACTTTGGTTCTGACCCACGCATTGCTAGATGATTGCTATCGTAATCAACTTTGGTTCTGACCCACGCATTGCTAGATGATTGCTATCGTAATCAACTTTGGTTCTGACCCACGCATTGCTAGATGATTGGTATCGTAATCAACTTTGGTTCTGACCCACGCATTTGCTAGATGATTGCTATCGTAATCAACTTTGGTGGAGGGGGAGTTTTTTTTTCTACTCCAGCCTCTCACTTTACTCTTCTTACGTTTTTTTCTTGTTTTTCTTCTTCTCTATTTACTTGTTTTGTTGTTGTTGTTTTCTTAATACTAATAACACAGTTTACTCTCTCTCTCTCTCTCTCTCTCTCTCCCTCTCTCTCTCTCTCTCTCTCTCTCTCTGTCTCTCTCTCTCCCTCCCTCTCTCTCTCTCTCTCTCTCTCTCTCTCTCTCTCTCTCTCCCTCTCTCTCTCTCTCTCTCTCTCTCTCTCTCTCCCTCCCTCTCTCTCTCTCCCTCTCTCTCTCTCTCTCTCTCTCTCCTCTCTCTCTCTCTCTCTCTCTCTCTCTCTCTCCTCCCTCCCCCTCTCTCTCTCTCTCTCTCTCTCTCTCTCTCTCTCTCTCTCTCTCTCCTCTCTCCTCTCTCTCTCTCTCTCTCTCTCTCTCTCTCTCTCTCTCCTCTCTCTCTCTCTCTCTCTCTCTCTCTCTCTCTCTCTCTCTCTCTCTCTCCCTCTCTCCCTCTCTCTCTCCCTCTCTCTCTCTCCCTCTCTCTCTCCCTCCCTCTCTCTCTCCCTCTCTCTCTCTCTCTCTCTCTCTCTCTCCCCCCCCTCTCTCTCTCTCTCTCTCTCTCTCTCTCTCTCTCTCTCTCTCTCTCCATCTCCCTCTCTCTCTCTCTGTCTCTCTCTCTCTCTCTCTCTCTCTCTCTCTCTCTCTCTCTCTCTCTCTCTCTCTCTCTCCCTCTCTCTATCTCCCCCTCTCTCTCTAAGTTAACAACAGCATTATCATCAACAATTAACAGAATAGTAGGGCCTACAAGAAGAGAGGGAAAGGGGGGTGAAGGAAGTAGACGTTCTTCCCGATTACCATCACCCCCACCGCTGTCCCCTGTCCCGGTGACGACAGTAGACTCGAAAGGGGACAAGGAACGCAGAGGGCATGTCAGAGGGGAAGATAGTTGGAAGTGCGTGGAGGGTGAGTTAATTAGAAAGAGAGTATTCACCCTTTGTTCAATTTCGTTATCTCCTCACTTGGCCTCACTATTTCATTCTTTGATTTTATGAAGTACTCACTTTGTACTGCGTGGTGTTAGCCAGCTGAAATGTCATATCAGCCCCCATCCAACATTGACTGACGGAGGCTCAGCTAAAAGCATTGGCCTTTTCCGGTGGGTTGGACCATGAAGTATTCATGAAAGCCACCCTGAGAGAGAGAGAGAGAGAGAGAGAGAGAGAGAGAGAGAGAGAGAGAGAGAGAGAGAGAGAGAGAGAGAGAGAGAGAGAGAGAGAGACTGGACACTGGACACTGGACACTGGAAAACTTTATTTGACAAGGATAAAGATTTTAGGCGATGCCTTTTTAGTCCGTCACCAAGACGGACTATTGCGATGGGCTGGTTTGTATTTTTTTTTCTTTTTTCTTTTCCCCTGTCTGTCCCAAGGATATCTCCCGAACCGCTTGACCGAATCGCGTCAAATTTTGTGTGAAGGTGTGCCTCCTTAATAGGAAGAGATCGGCGCAAACCATTTTGCCGTCGTGACCTTGACCTTGACGTACGACCTTGAAAACCGAAAATCTATTTTTAGCCATATCTCGGGCACCGATCAACATAGGATGTTGAAACTTGGTATGAAGGTGGTTTGGCTTATGCCCGTTCTGATGATGGCATACCGATCAAGGTCAAGGTCAAAGTCAAAAAGATCGCTGGAGCCTGAAAATCGGAGGGTCATTTTTTTCTCCTTCTGTCTGTCCCAAGGATATCTTTCGAACGGGTTGACAGAATCACGTCAAATTTTGTGTGTGCTGGTGTGTCACCATGAGAGGAAGGCATCCGCGTAAACCATATTGCCGTCGTGACCTTGACCTTGGCGTACGACCTTGAAAACCGAAAATCTTTCAGGGGCCATAACTCCCACACCGTTAGTGTTAGAGTCTTCAAATTTGGCATGAAGGTACTTTGGCTTATGCCCGTTCTGATGGTGGCATACCGATCAAGGTCAAGGTCACGGTCCGGGCGATCCGTAGGCCTTGAAAGTGGTAGGGGTCTACACATTGGGTTTTAAGCCATATTTTCCACATTGGTACTTGACAGAAGCGCTTCAGATTGTGTGTGGTACTGTATACCCTAGAGAAGAAAACATCCGAGCATAAATTATCACCATGCTGACCTTGACCTTGAAGTGTGACCTTGAAAACCGAAATTTCCTTCTTTGCGCTATATGTTTCTTCTTCAAGCTGTATCTCGTGAACTAGAAGACAGAATCCCTTCCAATTTTGTGTCAGGATGTGACACTCTACGGGGTGTCGCAAGTGCGTGGCATTGCTGGTGACGGACATGTCTGCCGCTCGGCGACGCCCTTGTCTTACAATCTGTCCTTGGATAAAAGAAAAGCAGATTTAAAAAACAAAAACAATCAAAATGAACTAGAAACATGAAAGTAAAAAAAGAAAAGAAAGGTCACTACAAGCAAGACACGCATTTGAACACACGAACATCTATACTATTAACTCGAGGGGTACCTGTTGGTACGGTCAATCTCAAAAGGAATAAAGAACACAGATAGACAGTTCTGGCAGTCACCCCTCGAATTTTGCTCTCTCTCTCTCTCTCTCTCTCTCTCTCTCTCTCTCTCTCTCTCTCTCTCTCTCTCTCTCTCTCTCTCTCTCTCTCTCTCTCTCTCTCTCTCTCTCTCTCTCTTATTTTAAGGAAACCTATAATCGACCTCTTCAAAACCAGCATGATCTACTCTGGTGGAACTGAGTGGAATTCTATTCCACTACATATTAAAGTAAAGAACAACCTTCATTCATTTAAAATAGCATACAAAAAGCTCTTGCTTGACAGAGTGACGACAAACACCTAAATCCTAGCTTTAAAGAAGTCTTGTTGGCAACTAATCAATTTCTAAGGGTTTGTTGTCTTCAGGAAAGGAATATTATGTTTTGTTACTATGTTTACCAATTGTAATGTATGAATTATGTTGTCATAATCATTCTTCGCTATAATCACCTGTTTTTTTGAGTAGCCACATTTTACAGTATTCTTTTTTTCAAAATCCCCATTCCCCATCTCCCCTTTGCTGGTTATGTATACTGGTCTCCAAAAGTTAAGGGCCGGCTTCTGTTTTCAGTAGCTTGATATCTATTTATTGTACACAAAGACAACAATGAAGAAAATGGCAAAACTTAGGCTACTCAATAACTTTCCTTCCTGTTGCACGTGCCTGAACCAGTTTTGCAGACATTGTAGTACAGCAACAGCGTTTTCAGGTACGCTTAAAATGTGGCAAATTCACGAGAATTTCACGAAAGTTTGGTCTCTTTTCGCTGAAGAATCGGGGCTGATGCAGGTTTCTTGCCTATTGCACGTGCAAGGCATGACTGTAATGAACACTGCTGAGCAAAAGTTAGACACGAATGTGTATTTAAGGGCGGCAACCAGAGCTCTCAATAAGCATGCCTCAAAGACAGAGACTGTCAACACTGAATCGCGGACGGGCGCTGGGATGGCTCCAGGACGGAGTTTCCGGCCGAGAAGTCTCCAGAAGGCTGGGAGTGAGCCACTCCGTCATTCAACGCCTCCAGGAACGCTTCCAGACCACCGGAAGTGCAGATGAACGGCCCCGCTCTGGACGCCCAAGAGCAACAAATGGACGTGACGATCGTTTCCTCTAGCTGTTGGCGCTACGTAACCGAACCGTGTCCGCCAGGACGTTAAGAAGCAACCTCAGGATGGCAGCTAACGTCAACATAAGCCAAACCACTGTCCGCCGACGCCTTCATGAGGTGGGCCTCCAGTCCAGGGCACCTGCCGTCTGTGTGCCTCTCACACCACGTCACCGCCGGGCTCGGGTGGCGTTCGGCCGCAACCACCAGCGCTGGAACAGGCAGCAGTGGGGCAGAGTCCTCTTCACCGATGAGTCCCGCTTCACTCTGTCCAACAGTGATGCCTGGAGGCGTGTGTGGCGACGTGTAGGCGAGCGATTTGTCGACGCCTGCGTTCAGGAGCATGACCGGTATGGAGGCGGGTCTGTGATGGTGTGGGGGGGCTTCCACCTTCATGGGAGGACCCCTCTGTACCTCATCCAAGGCAATCTGACCGGCGTCAGGTACAGAGACGAGATTGTAAGGCTTCTCATTATCCCCACTCTTCGGGCCATGGACGAGGATCTATCCTCCAGGATGACAATGCCACGCCTCATCGCGCTCTGGTGGTGAGGGACTTCCTGCAACGTCAGCAGGTTGTCCGTATGGACTGGCCTGCCCGATCCCCGGACCTTGCGCCCATTGAACACCTCTGGGACATCCTTGGACGCCGTGTCAATGACAACCATCCTCCGCCTGTTGATGTTGCTCAACTGTTCCAGTTCCTGCAGCAGGAGTGGCTCGCCATCCCTCATCAGATGCTGCAGAACCTTGTGAACTCAATGCGGCAACGGGTAGTGGAATGCCTCGCAGCAAATGGTGGCCACACCAGGTACTGAACCTGAACAAACTGATTGGACTTTACTTGCAACTTGTCGAAGGGGGGGGGGGGGGGGGGGGGGGGGGGGGGGGGGGGGGGGTCAGCCCGAATTAACGCGAATGAAATTGGTCGTATCGATGATTTCTTCGCTTGAATTGAACGATGACATATCAAATTAAACCATTCTATGAGATGAAGATGTTTTCTTTAGTCTTTTAATTTTGAGAGAAGATAGTTCTTCCGGCCCTTAAATTTTGGAGACCAGTGTATATAATATGTAAATAATGTCTTGGTTATTGCTGCTTTTTTTTTTTTTAGTAAGCTTTTCTTTTTTTTTTTTTTTTTCTCTTCCCTTCTTGTTCTTACATTTATTTGTTTTGTTGCTTTCTTGTTGTTTGCCTCAGGGCTGAGTGAAAAAAAGCTGTAATTAATTAGCTTATCTCATTACCCTGAATAAATAACATTTGGTTCTCTCTCTCTCTCTCTCTCTCTTTCTCTCTCTCTCTCTCTCTCTCTCTCTCTCTCTCTCTCTCTCTCTCTCATGCACACATTCATTGTTTATAAATGCTATCCACAAAAAGTTAAGGATCACTTGCAAACTAATCATCAAAAAGTTAAGGATCTTGCAAACTAATTCATAACTTTCCAAATAAGAAAGCCAATGCGTTGAATTTTGGCCAACATTTAATTCAATGCTTTAGTGATAACGATACACAATTGCCTTCAATTTCGAGCAATCGTTTGGTCTGTACATTTGATCAAAGTGGGTACGTATCGAAATTTGATTTCCCAAAGTCATTGAAATCACAAGACAGGGCATTCTGATGCTCCCAAAAGTTCAGTAATGCGTGTATCCGCCATGGCTGTTCTGGCACTCGACGCAGCGAGTCCTCATGGAGTTGACCAGGGTGGTGAAGATCCTCTGTGGAAGCGCCTGCCACTCAGCCTGCAGCATCTGGTAGAGGTGCTGGGCATCCCTGGGAGGGGGGTGGTTGCTCCTCACTTTGCGATCCAGCTCATCCCAGAGGTTCTCAATCGGGTTGAGATCGGGACTGCATGCTGGCCACTCCATTCTGTTGACTCCAGACTGCTGCAGGAAGTCGTTGACCACCCTTGCCCTGTGGGGGCGAGCGTTGTCATCCTGGTAGACAGCCGGCGGTCCCATCTGCTGCAGTGTAGGCACAGCCAGCGGTCGAAGGATCTCATCCCGGTATCGGAGGCCAGTCAGGTTACCCTGTACATGATACAAGGGTGTTCTGTGGTGAAGGCTGAAGGCCCCCCAGACCATTACAGAACCTCCACCAAAGGCCACCTTTTCTTGGACAGTGGCGTCAATAAAGCGTTCCCCTGGGCGCCTCCAGACCCTCAGTCGGCCGTCGTTGTGGTTCAGGGTGAAGCGTGATTCATCACTGAACAGGACCTGGGACCATTGCTGACGTGTCCACCTCACGTGACGTCTGCAGAAGGCGCGGCGTGCTGCCCTATGGGCTGGAGTTAAGCGTGGCCGTACAGCTGGGCGACGAGAACGGAGGTTAAACCCATGAAGGCGGTTCCGTATGGTCTGCTGGCTGATGTTGATGTTAGTAGCCACCCTCAGCTGCCTTCGAATGATGCTGGAAGAGGCTGTTCTTGTCTGCAGGGCTTGTCGTTCAATGAGACGATCTTCACGTGGAGTTGTCTTCTTCGGTCGACCAGATCTGCGTCTTTCATGGACCCTCCCAGTGGCTGTGAAGCGTTGAATCAGTCTGACAATGACCGAGATGGACACCTGAAGTCGCCTGGCCACTTCTCGCTTGGGAACACCATCTTGGAACCATGCAACAGCTCGTCCCCTATCCAACTCGCTCAATTTTCGTCGTGGAGGCATTGTCAAATCAGGCCTAATACTGGTGGTATGTCTTCTTATAAAGCCAAGCAAGAGACAGCATCTCACACATAAACAGCAGTGCTTGCACGTGCATAATGGTTTTTCCATCTGGCTTGTGCAATGTGTTCATGCAGAACGATCCAAAACAAGGTCCTTTTTCGCAAGTTTCCGCTTTTTCTTTTGCTGCCAAGCTCAGTAATAGAGAATCACGTGCAATTTTTCCACTAACACAACATCGCCCACTTACAGCTGAACAAGAATTCATAACAATTTGGCTTGACTGAGAAAAAAATAACAGGAGCGAACGGAGTTTATTGCGCACCTGTTTTCTCATAGTGATCCTTAACTTTTTGTGAGTAGTGTATATATATATAACACAAATATATATATATATATATATATATATATATATATATATATAGTAAATCAGCACATTATTTTCTTTTTTTATTCTTTTCAGAACACAGAATAAATTGTAAAGTTAAAATTAAAGTTATTCAGTTTCTTTCTTAGGCTCACAAACAAATATTGGACACAAAACAAAGTTTATATTATTATACTATATATATAAAGAGGAAAGTTTAATGGTGTGGTTGTTTTTTCTTCTTCAATTCTTGTACGTTTATATTATACTTGGAAGAAGGAAAGCGCATCAGTCTACCTGATCCAGGCACACCTCTCTACATTCCTCCTCACCGGGAGTATGTTGGTGTTTACTACGATTTCTATGACCTCCCTTATTGAATCCTTCACTGGATCCACCAACATGGCATCCCATCTCTTCTACTCTCTTCGAGGGATTGTAACTTCAGAACATTATTATTTTTGTTATTTTACACAAGATTTTTACCATTTCTTTTGAATTAAGTGCTGGTTTGCTTTTATTGTGGACTTTCAAATCTGGTGCAAAGAGGACAACCATTCTCTTGTAGAAAGTCTTCTAGCTCAGCTTGAATGTTCACTGTGGACATACTTTGCAGGCCGATATGCAGACTGAAGAGTCTTTCTTAAAGACGAAACAGCTGTCTTTGCATAGGCATTCTATTGGGAGAAAAAGTAAATCAGCACATTATTTTCTTTTATTCTTTTCAGAACACAGAATAAATTGTAAAACGTTAAAATTAAAGTTATTCAGTTTCTTTCTTAGGCTCACAAACTTAAATATTGGACACAAAACAAGTTTATATATAAAGAGGAAAGTTTAATGTGTGTGTTTGTTTTTTCTTCTTCAATTCTTGTACGTTTATATATACACTACTCACAAAAAGTTAAGGATCACTATGAGAAAACAGGTGCGCAATAAACTCTGTTCGCTCCTGTTATTTATTTCTCAGGGCGATGTTGTGTTAGTGGAAACATTGCACGTGATTCTCTATTACTGAGCTTGGCAGCAAAAGAAAAAGCGGAAACTTGCGAAAAAGGACCTTGTTTTGGATCGTTCTGCATGAACACATTGCACAAGCCAGATGGAAAAACCATTATGCACGTGCAAGCACTGCTGTTTATGTGTGAGATGCTGTCTCTTGCTTGGCTTTATAAGAAGACATACCACCAGTATTAGGCCTGATTTGACAATGCCTCCACGACGAAAATTGAGCGAGTTGGATAGGGGACGAGCTGTTGCATGGTTCCAAGATGGTGTTCCCAAGCGAGAAGTGGCCAGGCGACTTCAGGTGTCCATCTCGGTCATTGTCAGACTGATTCAACGCTTCACAGCCACTGGGAGGGTCCATGAAAGACGCAGATCTGGTCGACCGAAGAAGACAACTCCACGTGAAGATCGTCTCATTGAACGACAAGCCCTGCAGACAAGAACAGCCTCTTCCAGCATCA
>CM065686.1:5037176-5044676 GCA_017654935.2 Phymorhynchus buccinoides
TTCCTAATTTTTATTATTTTTATTTTATTTATTTACTTGTTTGCTTTGTGCGTGAATTTCCTTTTACTTTTGCGTGTTCACCTTGGCATAATGTTGTGATTTTGCTCTGCCCTTTGTTGTCAGTTTGTGAATAAACAGCCGGAAGAAGGCAACAGCCGAAAGCTTGGGGGATAAACCTGAAGATTTGTGTTAGCCTTTCTTTCTTTCTTAAATTTTGTTCTTCACTAGAAAATATCCTTTTCAGCCAACAAACTTTTACACCCGACAAAAATGAATGCACGTTTAACATTTTCAGGCCACCATTTTCATATTCATTACAAACACATTTCTTATTTACTTTGGTTTGTTTTCCATCCCATAAAAAATTAAAAAAGAGCGTGTCGAGTTCCTGTAAAAGTCTGAGGTCAGGATCAGGAAGATTACTGAATAAATAAATTAGCTTTGACATTGCGAAAGTTTTTATGACTGTGTCCAATAGGTGTCAAATACCTTTTCTTCCATTTAGCTAACACTTGTTTGATTTGCTGTAATTTCCCTTCATAGTTAATGTTTACTATGTTGTCAATATTAGTGGTAATTTTGATTCCAAGAACAGTGACAATCCCAGGATCCCAACAATGGTTCTTATCCCTCATATATCTTCTTTTTGAATTTTTCATGCTGCCAATCCAAATGACATTTGTTTTTTCATGATTTATTTTTAACCCCGATATGGATACAAACCTGATAGTTTCACTAAAAGATACTTCACTTCCGTCTAAATAAACAGTGGTGTCATCTGCAAATTGTGAGAGTAAGTGTTCTTTCCCTTGTATAGTCAAGCCACGGATTCTGTCATTCTTACGCATCAACAGTGATAACATTTCAGCACACAAGATATACAAATATGGAGATAACGGATCTCCTTGGCGTACCCCTCTGCAAATTTGAAATGAAGAAGTGTATCTACCATTCAAAGCAACACATGTACAAACATCACAATGAAATGCCTTAATCCATTTTTTAAAATCTGGTCCAAAGTTAAAAAAGTCCAAAACTTTTTGTATGAAAACCCAAGATACACTGTCAAAATCTTTCTCAAGAACTACAGTAAGGATTTGACCGGGCATATTGTCTTTATCAGCAAACAAAAGCACATCATACAATAAACGAATGTTTTCACCAATATATCTGCCTTTTAAGAAACCAGTCTGATTTTTGAATTAATTTATTTAGAACTGCCTTAAGTCTATCAGCAATACAAGATGATGCTAGTTTATAGGCTCTATTAAGCGGGGATATAGGACGCCAATTTTTTAACCGTTGCTTTGGCTTATTTTCTTTGGGAATGAGCGTTTTGGTCCCAAAACGTTGTGTAACCGACATCTGTCCTACTTGAAAGCCAAAGTTCAAGGAACGCACTAGAAAAGTGCCAATATCGCAAAAGAAAAAAATATAAAATTCACAGGTAAATCCATCACTTCCAGGACTTTTGTTATTTGTCATTGTTTTTAAAGCAGAAAGTGCTTCTTCGTAACTAATAGGACCTTCTAACATCTCTTTTTCTTCTTCGTCAAGTATTGGGTCATCTGAAATAATATCGTTCAAATCAATATCCATTACTTCTTTTTCTTCATATAGATTTTCATAAAACATTTGCGTTTCTCTCAAAATTTCATCATCATCGTCAAAAATAACCTCATCAGTTTTTATTGCAGAAAGTGTATCGATTTATCTAGACAGTTTCTTTTCTCTAAATTACAAAAGTATCTACTCGTCTTTTCGCCATCTTGCAACCTGTGAGCCCTTGATCTAATCAACTTGCCTTCAAGTTTTCTACTTCTTAAATCTTCTAACTGGGCTTTTTTCACCTCAATATCCTCAATAGAATGACCTGACAAACTAGCTTCTAACTTCTTAATGTCATCTACTAGTTGCTGTTCTAGTCTACAGTGCTCTTTTTTCTTATATGAAGCGTATGAAATGGTTTTACCTCGAATTTCCATCAGAAGCGTTAAAAAAAATAACTGATCATTAATACGAAATTGAATAAACTCTTCTGGGATGGTATCTAATTTATCCATATCATATACTAAAGCAGCATTTCGCTTTTTCACATATTTTATTACCCGTTTTATACTTTGCATATACTCTTTATCTTTCAACAGAGCATTATTAAGCTTCCAGAATTGTCTACCCCTTTTCTTCCTGCTACTTTCCAACTGAAGAAAGACCATTGAATGATCTGATCGATAACCAGACAAAACATGTGCTCCCCTAACATCCACTAGCAACGATTCTGAAATAAGAAAATAGTCCAGCCTGCTCTGCTGAAATGAGTGATACCTTCTCCACGTATAACTTCTTTTATCTGGGTAGAGATGTCGCCAAACGTCTACCAAATCAAACAATTCTATCATGTCTAAAACTTTCTTTCGATTTCTTGGATGGCTCACCGAACTATTAGAATTTCTCGCTTCTAGCTTAGGATCCAAAACAATATTCCAATCCCCTCCCATAATAATGTTTTCGTTGCCAATCTGTTCTAGTAGGTTACAAAGGTTGTACCAAAACATTCGAAATCATCTCTACTACTGCTTCCATATAGGTTTATTACTGTGACCCTTTTACTGTTGAATTCAATATCAACTATTAAATAACACCCTTCAGGATCTCTAATAACACTGTGAATGTTATGCTCAAAGGTATTATTAAAAAGTATCGCTACACCATTTTTATTGCTTTCCTTTCCTGACAAATAACAGTCATAGCCCCAACACGATCTAATAAAGTTTTCAGACTGTAGCTTCCAGTGGGTTTCTTTTAAAAAAAAAAAAATTTGCTTTTTCCCCCTGAGAAAATCAAAAACGTCTTTCCTTTTCTTGTGATCATTAAGCCCATTACAATTATAAGTACAAATTTTAAACAATTTCGACTTACATTCCGCCATGGTAGACTATAAGGAACCAATCACAGACCTGCATCACATTGAAACAAACAGGGAAAACCACCTTTCGAGTGCACTCACACAATTGTAACAACATTGTATAACCAAAGAAGAACATCGTACCTTGATAGATCATGTACCAGTAAACCAAAGCATGAACAGTCAAACAATATGTTTTGCACATCCATATTTGGCAATAACGATGCACAACAGAAACATGGTACAGCCAACAATAACCTCTCAAAGAAGAAGGGAACATAAAGGCCTTCGCACACTAGCATCAGGCGTCAATTGTTTCTCAGAGCAACGCCTTGACGCGTTGACGCCTGCATCACAGCACACATTTCGGGTTCGAGCAAGTCTGCCATTTATTTTCTTCAATCAGAGTTATGGTCCTTCCGTCCGTTGTGATTGGCTAGTTTCACGATCTCTGCGATCTTGAGCATCAAAATTAGAGCCGGTTCTATTCTCGAGCAACAAAAAATCGCGCAGCTACGCATCAAAAATCCTGCCGCGCCGCGAATCTCTCACACGCAAGCGGCGCATCAAACTGCGCCTTGCAGCAAAAAATCGCCGCGATCTCGAGATCTTGACGCTAGTGTACGAAGCCCTTTAAAGATTTACAGAGCAACAGAGCAACAGAAAAGGCATAGGTTTATGAACATGTATATGAAATATGAACGAAGAAACATTCTGTATTGCAATCCTACGAAAACCAACACACACACACAAACGAACAGACAATAAGGACAAACAAAAAACAAATATAATATAGTGATTAACCGCTAATTTCAAAAAGCTTCCGGACGGCTTACTACATACAACAGGTACATATCATGGAATATATCAGATCAATCAATGGAAGAGAGAAAAAAAACCATTGTCGCAATCGTGCGAATAAATCCTTTCTGCGCATTGCCAAGTCAGCAGCAGGTCTACCAACATAAGCAACAAAAAGGTACATATATGTGACCAGAAAGGTCAATGCATTGTTACATGCTATATTAACTGTAGAAACAACCCATTCTTAGGCTCAATATGAAGTAAGACCTGTGACACACAACAATCATAGAGTACAAACAAGAAAGGTCAATACATTGTTATATGCTATATTAACTGTAGAAACAACCCATTCTTAGGCTCAATATGAAGTAACACCTGTGACACACAACAATCATAGAATACAAACAAGCGCGAAATCGCAATATTAGTTTGTGGCACATCTATTTTTACACTTAAGTCGCAATGTGAATCGATAAACCAGAATGTTATCTCTGCACCATTTTGTAACTTTTTATATCTTTTGGAAAACATTTAAAACTATGTATCCTACTTATACTCATCAAAGAAGCACCGCATACTCGTCGTGTCTCTTGTAGTGTCTGTATTACGTATGTTTATTATTTTGTACGCTTTTATCCATTTTAAAGAGCGGCCTCAAAAAGAAGTGTAGCCTCGATTTGAGTGCGAGTCAAAATGTGCGACAATTTTGGACCGACAGGAGGACCGACCGACAAAGTGAGTTATAGGTTTGTGGCTTGAGCCACAAACAAAAAACACACGCAGTGAGCGCAAGAACACAGGGGGTTTATTCGTGATCAGAAAAGACAAACCCGACACATTATTACATCATTCATTAAGCACAATGTGAAGCGATATATGAATGAGCCACACACACACACACGTGGATAATCTCTATAAGCTGTCAAATCCATGAACATAAAAGCGAGTGTGAGTGTGAGGAGGGACAGAGAGGGAGGAGAGAGCAATACATACACACACAAACACGAGCGCGCGCACAGGGGGTTGGGGGATAGAGGGGGCAGAGGGGGTAGAGAGAGAGAGAGAGAGAGAGAGAGAGAGAGAGAGAGAGAGAGAGAGAGAGAGAGAGAGAGAGAGAGAGAGAGAGAGAGAGAGAGAGAGAGAGAGAGAGAGAGAGAGAGAGAGAGAGAGAGAGAGAGAGAGAGAGAGAGAGAGAGAGAGAGAGAGAGAGAGAGAGAGAGAGAGAGAGAGAGAGAGAGAGAGAGAGAGAGAGAGAGAGAGAGAGAGAGAGAGGAGGTGGGGGGAGGGAGAAAGAACAAAACGGGGAAGGGGGAGTGTGGGGCACGAACAAAAAAATTATAATGAAGAGGGGAGAATGGGAAGGAGCATAAGGAAATCAAAGGAACATCGGTTACATACAATACTGGTGACAAAATAGTATTTATATCCTTCTTCTTCTTCGCCTTAGGCAGCCAACTTCAACACGCTGAAGATTCTGCTGCACTTTAGGGGGTAGTACGAAAAAAGAAAGAAAATAAGTTCAGCAAAGATAGGGTAGATAGTGAGATAGGATGAAATATTATGGGGGAAAGATAGAGCCAAAATAGTCAGGAACAATTTAAGTATTTGATACTCCGTTTGCTGTATGTAAAAAATAATAATTTTATGAAATAGATAGATTTATAACTTTAAGGAAATCAATTAAATATTGGGGGGGGGGGGGGGGGGATGTGTGAGGGAAAGACGAGACGAGTAAAAGTCATACACAACCGTTAAATGCCCCGGTCTAGCCGGAGACACCCGGGCCCCGCTTGATGTATGCAGAGTGTGTCATGCACGACCGTTAAGTCCCCCCGGATCAGCCAGGGAAACTCTGGCCCCACATGATGCATGCAGAGGAATAGGGGGCATGTGTGACAGTAAGGCCACACATGTTGCGTGCAGAGAAGGACCACAGACCTTTCGCAGTATCTAGGCAGGACCAATCCGGCCACCGTAGCGGCCTCCGGGGTCGAACCCCGACTGGCACAGCTCCAGCCCTTCATTTACCACTACTTTGATCTATGGCCCCTAGTTCCCTGATTTAGTTTTGATGTGAGGATGGGGCAAGGGGGGAGGGGAGGGGGGTGACTGAGACAGGGTGGGCTGGTGGAGGTGTTTATGGAGTGCTGTTTTGAATGCATCCAGTGACTGATTGGAGGCAACTTGCTCGGGGAGACTGTTCCACTGAGGGATAGTGCGGGGAAAGAAGGTAGATTTTCTGTACTGAGTTCTATGGCTGGGGATGTCATATGATGCTGAGTGGGATTGACGGAGACTTTTCTTCTGCAGAGAGTTTGTAGGAAGGTGCTTAGAGTTGATAGTGAGAAGTCCTGTATGAAATTTGTGAAAAAGTAGTGAGGCGGGCTTCAGTTCGTCGAGTCTGCAGGAGAGGCCATTTTAAGTTCTTGATGAGGTCTGCTGATCTTGTAGACTGATGGTAGTCTCGGGCCACCCATCTTGCAGCTCGGCTTTGAACTTTTTCAATGGCGTCAATGCTGCCCTTGCTGTGGGGGTCCCAGACTGGACTGGCGTACTCTAGGAGGGGGCGTATCATTGCTTTGTAAGCCTGTGCCTTGACTTTCTTGTTGTTAATTTTCAAGGCCCTCCTCAGAAACCCAAGGGTTTTATTTGCTTTGCTGACCATGTCATTGATGTGATATTGATATACGCTCCCGTACAAGATGGATAGCAGAGGGAGAGAAAATAACGAAATATTTTTGTTCTTTTGAAAAAAATAAATTACATTAGTAAATTGTGTCTCTCCCTCTTTCTATCTTCTTCTCTCATCCCGTTCTATGACCCAGCAAGCCTGACAGCAACTTTGAAGCGATTCGGTTAAGAAACGCCCGTTTCCCGTTGGCACTGATCTGAGAGTGACGCGCTCTCACGATTCTCTTCAAATTTGCTGCCAGGCTTATTATTATTACTTTTGTGTCTCTCCCTCCTTCTATCTTCTTCTCTCATCCCGTTCTACGACCCACCGCACCCAACCATCCTCTCTCGTGTGTTTATGAACGGATGCTGTTGCTATTTTGCACCAAGATAGTCACTATCTCCGGTCATGCCCGTTCCAAATTGCGAGTGCATATAGGGTCTGGTTACGCCGCGGTTTGTGAAAAGGTTAAGCGGCGTATATCGCGCGTGTTTATAAATCGATTCGCTTCTGGTTTGGTACATCGATACTCACCGTCCCCGGTCATCTACCTGCCAAATTCGAAGGCAATCCGTCCAGAAATACTGGAGATACGGGCACCAAGAGGCCGGTGGATACGCGTTTCGCGCATTTGCCAAACCGCGCAAATGACATGGCCGCCTCGGTTGCCGTTGCCATCGCCCCGTTAGGGCTCACAGCAAATTTGAAGCGATTCGGTCGAAAAACGGCGGAGTTATAAGGCCCGTTTTGTGTTTCAGACACACACACACACACACACACGCACACACACACACACACACACACGCACGCACGCACGCACGCACGCACGCACGCACGCACGCACGCACACACGCACGCACGCACGCACGCACGCACGCACGACGCACGCACGCACGCACGCACGCACGCACGCACGCACGCACGCACGCACACACACACACGCACGCACGCACACACACACACACACACACACACACACACACACACACACTTGCCTTTTTATTATATGATGATATGCATGTTATACAAAATGTGTTTGATGATGACATGTATTTATGCACATTCAATGATTAAAAAAAAAAGTTCATAAAAAAAAGATGGTAACATCATAAAATGT
>CM065686.1:5049676-5052978 GCA_017654935.2 Phymorhynchus buccinoides
TCTCCGCCTTGTAAATATGTATATAAGGTTTATTTATCTCTCTCTCCTCTCTCTCTCTCTCTCTCTCTCTCTCCTTCCCGATGCACTCTAAGAACGATAACTATGTGCTTTGATAATGGAGGTTAAATTAAATTCTACGTTTTGTATGGGCCTGTGACTTCTCTCTCTCTCCCCCCCCCTCTCTCTCTCTCCTCTCCTCTCTCTCTCTCCCTCTCTCTGTCAAATAAAGTTTTCCAGTGTCCAGTGTGTCTGTCTCTCTCTCTCTCTGTTTAAATTTGTGTTATTTCTTTCTTGTACAAACAAAAGTATTCTAAGAAAAGTGGCTGTTTTTATCTTTAAAGCTTTGAAAGCTAGGCAAGGTTTACGTAGCGTTTTGTAATGTCAAGTTAATAATGTAATGTCAAGTTAATAATGTAATGTCAACTTGTTGTTGTTGTCACACTCACTCCATTGTATGGGCATGGCCTAATAATTACGATTTCCTGACTACTGACTCCTGACTCTCTGTCTCTCTCTCCCCCTCTCTGTCTCCCCCCCCCCCTCTCGTCTCTCTGTCTCCGACTCTCTCTCTCTCTCGCTCTCTCTCTCTCTCTTTCTCTCTCTCTCTCTCTCTCTCTCTCTCTCTCTCTCTCTCTCTCTCTCTCTCTCTCTCTCTCTCCTTCTCGTCTCTGTCTCTCTCATTGTCTTGTTGCTGAACAGCGATGTTTTATGGACCTGGAGCTGACGTCGTTCGGCCATTGAACCACCACAATAAAACGATAATAGACGACCTGCGTGTTTATGCTGACTGACTGCGAAAACTGGAGACCTCTAGAACACACATACAGACCGACAGATAGACAAACACAGACACAGACACGCAGACACACAGACACATACACAGTCATACAGAGAGAGAGAGAGAGAGAGAGAGAGAGAGAGAGAGAGAGAGAGAGAGAGGTCTGAAGTCTGAAGTCTGAAATTATTTAATTTGTTAGGCCACAGGCCCATACAAATGGAGTTCACGTTGACAAAATTATGACATGCATGTAATAACAAGACATTACTGAAGTGCTTGCAGAGCATTTTGCCTGACTATATATGCCTTATACACGTATTTACAATCTCTAAGAGAGAGAGAGAGAGAGAGAGAGAGAGAGAGAGAGAGAGAGAGAGAGAGAGAGAGAGGGGGAGGGGGAGGGAAAGGGTGATTGTGTGTGTGTGTTTGTGTGCATCATGTGCACATGTGTGTCTGTGTACATATGTGTGTTTTGCTTGTGTGTATTGTGTATGTGCATGTGTGTCTGAAAGAGAGCGAGGGCAGATAAGAGAAAAAAAAGAGAGAAAATAAGATAGAGAGGGAGAGAGAGAGAGAGAGAACAATGAACAACGAACAACTGCTTCCAGGCCATCTGACCATGTCATATGGGAAGGGGTGACAATGGGAAATCTTCACAAGAGAGAGAGAGAGAGAGAGAGGATAGAGAGAAAGAGAGAGAGAGAGAGAGAGAGAGANGAGAGAGAGAGAGAGAGAGAGAGAGAGAGAGAGAGAGCCACTTCAGACTTCAGACTTCAGACACTTTATTTTAGAAGGATAAGAATTTAGGCTGGGCCTAGTCTTTCATTATATCCTTGGTTCTAAGCATGCAATTCATAACTAATACTATAAATGAACATTGAGACACAAGAGAGAGAGAGAGAGAGAGAGAGAGAGGGGGGGGGAGAGAGACAGAGAGAGAGGAGAGAAAGAGAGAGGGAGAGGGAGAGAGACAGAGACAGAGAGACAGAGAGAGACACAGAGACAGAAAGAGATGTATCGTTTTATAACGGCAAAAGTTGTTGCTTTAATGTGCGATTTCTGTGCGAAGAGAGTGTGTAAACTGCTTTGATGCATTTCGTTTTGATGGCTGCAGTGCCTCGCAACACTGGAGACATGAGATGGTTAGATATCCCCCTGACCTTTATCTAAGACAAAACATACTGCACAGGACGGACAGAGAGAGAGAGAGAGAGAGAGAGAGAGGAGAGAGAGAGAGGAGAGAGAGTGAGAGAGAGAGAGAGAGAGAGGAGAGAGAGAGGAGAGAGAGAGAGAGAGAGAGAGAGAGAGAGACAGAGAGAGACAGACAGACACAGAGATAGATATAGTGAGTGAATGTATCTATGTGTGTGAGAAAGAAAGAGAGAGATGTCAGTGTGTGTGTGTGTGTGTGTGTGTGGTGTGTGTGTGTGTGTGTGTTGTGTGTGCGTGCGTGTGCTGTGCGTGCGTGCGCGTGCGCGCGTGCGTGCGCTGCGCGTGTGCGTGTGCGTGTGTGTGCGTACTCGCGCGCGCGTGTTAGTGCGTGAGATAGAGAGAGAAAAAGAGAGAGGTAAATAGATAGAGAAGCAAAGAGAGAGACAGAGAGAGAGGAGAGAGAAAGACTCAGACAGAATGAGAGAGAGAAACACAGAGAGAGAGAGAGATGAGAGAGAGAGAGAGAGACGAGAGAGAGAGAGAGAGAGAGCGAGCGAGAGAGAGAGAGAGAGACAGAGAGACAGAGAGGGGGCCAGAGACAGAGAGGCAAAATTTAACTGTGTGACACAAGAAGAGAGACAGAGAGATGCAAGCGCAGACAGAAGCAGACAGATAACGTTTCCACCATGTCACATTATAATAATAATAATAATAGTACATACATTTATATAGCGCTTTACCTCAGATGAGCCCAAAGCGCTTTACAATCATTATTCATCAACAGAAGAACAAACACAACATTCAAGAGTGACACCAACCACCAACAGTTCATATGCAAAGCAACTCTCTCTCTCTCTCTCTAACACACACGCCACACACACGCACACACACACGCACACCGCGCGCACACACACACGCACACACAAACACCACCACACACACACACACACACACACACAAACACACACACACACACACACACACACACAAAACATAAACACACAATATTGACGCCAACGCTTCATACCCCATTCGTAAGTCACGCAACTGAGCCGCAGGGACTGACACATACACAACACGAAGACCAAACACCTCACAAAAAGTAAGGCACCGGGGGGGGCCAAGACTAGAAACCAGACCCGCACACAAACACACACACATGCGTGCAAACCACAACCCACCAAAACCAAAAACCACACAAGCACACATTCATGTCTCAACACACACACAAAACACACACACTCACAACACACACAACACACACACACACACACACACGCACACACACGCACCACAAAACAAGCACAAACCTCTTAAATAACTCCCTCAACCGTGCACACTACGATAGCAATGATAAAAATATTTAGGGCGC
>CM065686.1:5053478-5058478 GCA_017654935.2 Phymorhynchus buccinoides
TTTTTTTTATTGTTTTTTTTTTTTTTTTTTTTTTTTTTTTTTTTTTTTTTTTTTTTTTTTTTTTTTTTTTTTTTTTTTTTTTTTTTTTTTTTTTTTTTTTTTTTTTTTTTTTTTTTTTTTTTTTTTTTTTTTTTTTTTTTTTTTTTTTTTTTTTTTTTTTTGTTTTTTTTTTTTTTTTTTTTTTTTTTTTTTTTTTTTTTTTTTTTTTTTTTTTTTTTTTTTTTTTTTTTTTTTTTTTTTTTTTTTTTTTTTTTTTTTTTTTTTTTTTTTTTTTTTTTTTTTTTTTTTTTTTTTTTTTTTTTTTTTTTTTTTTTTTTTTTTTTTTTTTTTTTTTTTTTTTTTTTTTTTTTTTTTTTTTTTTTTTTTTTTTTTTTTTTTTTTTTTTTTTTTTTTTTTTTTTTTTTTTTTTTTTTTTTTTTTTTTTTTTTTTTTTTTTTTTTTTTTTTTTTTTTTTTTTTTTTTTTTTTTTTTTTTTTTTTTTTTTTTTTTTTTTTTTTTTTTTTTTTTTTTTTTTTTTTTTTTTTTTTTTTTTTTTTTTTTTTTTTTTTTTTTTTTTTTTTTTTTTTTTTTTTTTTTTTTTTTTTTTTTTTTTTTTTTTTTTTTTTTTTTTTTTTTTTTTTTTTTTTTTTTTTTTTTTTTTTTTTTTTTTTTTTTTTTTTTTTTTTTTTTTTTTTTTTTTTTTTTTTTTTTTTTTTTTTTTTTTTTTTTTTTTTTTTTTTTTTTTTTTTTTTTTTTTTTTTTTTTTTTTTTTTTTTTTTTTTTTTTTTTTTTTTTTTTTTTTTTTTTTTTTTTTTTTTTTTTTTTTTTTTTTTTTTTTTTTTTTTTTTTTTTTTTTTTTTTTTTTTTTTTTTTTTTTTTTTTTTTTTTTTTTTTTTTTTTTTTTTTTTTTTTTTTTTTTTTTTTTTTTTTTTTTTTTATTTTTTTTTTTTTTTTTTTTTTTTTTTTTTTTTTTTTTTTTTTTTTTTTTTTTTTTTTTTTTTTTTTTTTTTTTTTTTTTTTTTTTTTTTTTTTTTTTTTTTTTTTTTTTTTTTTTTTTTTTTTTTTTTTTTTTTTTTTTTTTTTTTTTTTTTTTTTTTTTTTTTTTTTTTTTTTTTTTTTTTTTTTTTTTTTTTTTTTTTTTTTTTTTTTTTTTTTTTTTTTTTTTTTTTTTTTTTTTTTTTTTTTTTTTTTTTTTTTTTTTTTTTTTTTTTTTTTTTTTTTTTTTTTTTTTTTTTTTTTTTTTTTTTTTTTTTTTTTTTTTTTTTTTTTTTTTTTTTTTTTTTTTTTTTTTTTTTTTTTTTTTTTTTTTTTTTTTTTTTTTTTTTTTTTTTTTTTTTTTTTTTTTTTTTTTTTTTTTTTTTTTTTTTTTTTTTTTTTTTTTTTTTTTTTTTTTTTTTTTTTTTTTTTTTTTTTTTTTTTTTTTTTTTTTTTTTTTTTTTTTTTTTTTTTTTTTTTTTTTTTTTTTTTTTTTTTTTTTTTTTTTTTTTTTTTTTTTTTTTTTTTTTTTTTTTTTTTTTTTTTTTTTTTTTTTTTTTTTTTTTTTTTTTTTTTTTTTTTTTTTTTTTTTTTTTTTTTTTTTTTTTTTTTTTTTTTTTTTTTTTTTTTTTTTTTTTTTTTTTTTTTTTTTTTTTTTTTTTTTTTTTTTTTTTTTTTTTTTTTTTTTTTTTTTTTTTTTT
Source organism: Phymorhynchus buccinoides (assembly GCA_017654935.2). Lineage (NCBI taxonomy): Eukaryota > Metazoa > Mollusca > Gastropoda > Neogastropoda > Raphitomidae > Phymorhynchus > Phymorhynchus buccinoides. The sequence continues at coordinate 5,055,134 of CM065686.1, forward strand.
TTTTTTTTTTTTTTTTTTTTTTTTTTTTTTTTTTTTTTTTTTTTTTTTTTTTTTTTTTTTTTTTTTTTTTTTTTTTTTTTTTTTTTTTTTTTTTTTTTTTTTTTTTTTTTTTTTTTTTTTTTTTTTTTTTTTTTTTTTTTTTTTTTTTTTTTTTTTTTTTTTTTTTTTTTTTTTTTTTTTTTTTTTTTTTTTTTTTTTTTTTTTTTTTTTTTTTTTTTTTTTTTTTTTTTTTTTTTTTTTTTTTTTTTTTTTTTTTTTTTTTTTTTTTTTTTTTTTTTTTTTTTTTTTTTTTTTTTTTTTTTTTTTTTTTTTTTTTTTTTTTTTTTTTTTTTTTTTTTTTTTTTTTTTTTTTTTTTTTTTTTTTTTTTTTTTTTTTTTTTTTTTTTTTTTTTTTTTTTTTTTTTTTTTTTTTTTTTTTTTTTTTGTTTTTTTTTTTTTTTTTTTTTTTTTTTTTTTTTTTTTTTTTTTTTTTTTTTTTTTTTTTTTTTTTTTTTTTTTTTTTTTTTTTTTTTTTTTTTTTTTTTTTTTTTTTTTTTTTTTTTTTTTTTTTTTTTTTTTTTTTTTTTTTTTTTTTTTTTTTTTTTTTTTTTTTTTTTTTTTTTTTTTTTTTTTTTTTTTTTTTTATTTTTTTTTTTTTTTTTTTTTTTTTTTTTTTTTTTTTTTTTTTTTTTTTTTTTTTTTTTTTTTTTTTTTTTTTTTTTTTTTTTTTTTTTTTTTTTTTTTTTTTTTTTTTTTTTTTTTTTTTTTTTTTTTTTTTTTTTTTTTTTTTTTTTTTTTTTTTTTTTTTTTTTTTTTTTTTTTTTTTTTTTTTTTTTTTTTTTTTTTTTTTTTTTTTTTTTTTTTTTTTTTTTTTTTTTTTTTTTTTTTTTTTTTTTTTTTTTTTTTTTTTTTTTTTTTTTTTTTTTTTTTTTTTTTTTTTTTTTTTTTTTTTTTTTTTTTTTTTTTTTTTGTTTTTTTTTTTTTTTTTTTTTTTTTTTTTTTTTTTTTTTTTTTTTTTTTTTTTTTTTTTCTTTTTTTTTTTTTTTTTTTTTTTTTTTTTTTTTTTTTTTTTTTTTTTTTTTTTTTTTTTTTTTTTTTTTTTTTTTTTTTTTTTTTTTTTTTTTTTTTTTTTTTTTTTTTTTTTTTTTTTTTTTTTTTTTTTTTTTTTTTTTTTTTTTTTTTTTTTTTTTTTTTTTTTTTTTTTTTTTTTTTTTTTTTTTTTTTTTTTTTTTTTTTTTTTTTTTTTTTTTTTTTTTTTTTTTTTTTTTTTTTTTTTTTTTTTTTTTTTTTTTTTTTTTTTTTTTTTTTTTTTTTCTTTTTTTTTTTTTTTTTTTTTTTTTTTTTTTTTTTTTTTTTTTTTTTTTTAAAACTTTTTTTTTTTTTTTTTTTTTTTTTTTTTTTTTTTTTTTTTTTTTTTTTTTTTTTTTTTTTTTTTTTTTTTTTTTTTTTTTTTTTTTTTTTTTTTTTTTTTTTTTTTTTTTTTTTTTTTTTTTTTTTTTTTTTTTTTTTTTTTTTTTTTTTTTTTTTTTTTTTTTTTTTTTTTTTTTTTTTTTTTTTTTTTTTTTTTTTTTTTTTTTTTTTTTTTTTTTTTTTTTTTTTTTTTTTTTTTTTTTTTTTTTTTTTTTTTTTTTTTTTTTTTTTTTTTTTTTTTTTTTTTTTTTTTTTTTTTTTTTTTTTTTTTTTTTTTTTTTTTTTTTTTTTTTTTTTTTTTTTTTTTTTTTTTTTTTTTTTTTTTTTTTTTTTTTTTTTTTTTTTTTTTTTTTTTTTTTTTTTTTTTTTTTTTTTTTTTTTTTTTTTTTTTTTTTTTTTTTTTTTTTTTTTTTTTTTTTTTTTTTTTTTTTTTTTTTTTTTTTTTTTTTTTTTTTTTTTTTTTTTTTTTTTTTTTTTTTTTTTTTTTTTTTTTTTTTTTTTTTTTTTTTTTTTTTTTTTTTTTTTTTTTTTTTTTTTTTTTTTTTTTTTTTTTTTTTTTTTTTTTTTTTTTTTTTTTTTTTTTTTTTTTTTTTTTTTTTTTTTTTTTTTTTTTTTTTTTTTTTTTTTTTTTTTTTTTTTTTTTTTTTTTTTTTTTTTTTTTTTTTTTTTTTTTTTTTTTTTTTTTTTTTTTTTTTTTTTTTTTTTTTTTTTTTTTTTTTTTTTTTTTTTTTTTTTTTTTTTTTTTTTTTTTTTTTTTTTTTTTTTTTTTTTTTTTTTTTTTTTTTTTTTTTTTTTTTTTTTTTTTTTTTTTTTTTTTTTTTTTTTTTTTTTTTTTTTTTTTTTTTTTTTTTTTTTTTTTTTTTTTTTTTTTTTTTTTTTTTTTTTTTTTTTTTTTTTTTTTTTTTTTTTTTTTTTTTTTTTTTTTTTTTTTTTTTTTTTTTTTTTTTTTTTTTTTTTTTTTTTTTTTTTTTTTTTTTTTTTTTTTTTTTTTTTTTTTTTTTTTTTTTTTTTTTTTTTTTTTTTTTTTTTTTTTTTTTTTTTTTTTTTTTTTTTTTTTTTTTTTTTTTTTTTTTTTTTTTTTTTTTTTTTTTTTTTTTTTTTTTTTTTTTTTTTTTTTTTTTTTTTTTTTTTTTTTTTTTTTTTTTTTTTTTTTTTTTTTTTTTTTTTTTTTTTTTTTTTTAGTTTTTTTTTTTGGTATTATTTGCTTTTTTGAGGTTTAGTGGCTAGTATTGTTAGTTTATTATGCCCTTCTTTATTTGTGGCGATTGGGTGGGGGTTTTTTATCAATAAATGTTGTTTGATTTTCGCTCTCGCCTTGTTTTTTTTTTTTTTTTATTGTTTGCTGATGTGTTGAATGATGTTTGTTTGTGATTTGTCGAAGCGCATGTTATTATTGGGGGGGGGTTTGTTATATATTTGGGTTGTACTGTTTGTCGAAATGTTTTGTAGAATTAATGATTTTGGAGATTAACAATTTTGTTGTGGGTATTTGTTGTGTCTCACTTTTTTCTTGATCTTCTATCTCATATGACTATGCTCTACATAACATACATTTTATTTTGGTGGATTTGAGGGCTTATCTTATTGAATGGAGCCGAATGAGGGGCGAGGCGGGGTGGTTTTGTAGGGTTTGTTGCCAAAGGGCAGGGGGTGTAATCGATCTACGATTGACGATCAGTGTGTGTTTATTGGGGGTTTAGTAGTGTTGTGGGGGTTGGGAGGGGAAACGGGGGACCAGGGGCGGGGGGAGAGGGATTGCAGGGGGGAGGGGGGGGGGTGATGGGACAAGGGGGGAGGTGTTGCGCTGTATGTTGATGCAGAGCGTGGATGACGTGTTGGAGGGGTGTGGGCAGGGTATGGGTTTTTTTTTGGTTTTTTTTTGTTTTGTTTTTGTTTTTTTTTGCTTTTGTTTTTTTTTTTTGCTTCTGTCTACAATGGGGTTGCAAAGTTTGGTTG
>CM065686.1:5063478-5070978 GCA_017654935.2 Phymorhynchus buccinoides
ATGGAAGAAAGTGGAACATATATCAGAACAGTAAATGCACCACCCCAACTACAATCTACTACATCAAATGTAAACATCATCCCACAGAATGGTATGTTGGGTCCACACAAAATATAAAGAAACGATGATGGGCAAACCACAAAAGTGACGTTAACCTAAAGAAAACCAAAAAGTGCAAATTGGCCCACCATGTAGTTACAAGGAAGCACCCTAGCGACCCAACGCTAAGTTTCTTCACAATCACTCCCATCGAAAAAGTTGAAACTGAAAGCAAGTTGCTAGATAGAGAACTGTATTGGCAAGCCAACCTTGGGGCATCATTCATTGGTCTGAATCAGAGACAAGATCTGACGGCTGCACGGTCACAGAGAATATAAGCAGTAAGATCCTTCAAAATCAACTACAAGACTGAAGTCTTAGATACTATGGGGTGGTGCTGTCGTTGAGTCATTCAAACTCGCTCTTCAAACCCCTCCCACGTCCAATCTGAAATCTAACATTCTTCAACTTTGTCCATAATTTCCATTCATTCCATTTCTTTTCCTGATCCAGGTTTTCTCTCTTTCCTCGACCTAAATTATTTTATTTCTTAACACTGAGTGAGTTCAAGGGACCTAGTTTGCCACTTGCTACGAAGCAACGACGGTGTTCACACCACTTTGTTTTGTTTTGATTGTTTGTGTGGATCCTTTTACTACAATGTTTTAGTGGAAACACAAGAACAAACCAGGTAATTTGTAAGGAATATAAACATGATGTTTATGTTACATATTACATGACTATAGTCAGTAATAGTTACTAATGACTGTGACCATATCAGCTATATTAATAATGCGTATGGATCATAATTGATGTTTATTTGAAAAGATAGAAGTAATAGGATTATTTGAAAACAATGGTGTTCACTGCTCTTTGTCCACACGACAAGACATTGAATGTGCAGAACAGTAAGGAGATACCAGCCATTCGGAACATTCGACTAGAAAACACCCACAAAGTTAAAATATGAATATAGTATGTTTGTGAAAAACAAAATTGCAGGCATATGACATATTTGTATGCTTGCGGATTTGTAAGCATATGACAAATACCCCCCCCCTTCTCCCTCCCCCCCCCCTCTCTCCCTCCTTCCCCCCTCCCCCTCTTCCCCCCTCCCCCTTCTCCCCTCCCCCTTCTCTCCCCTCCCCCTTCCCCCATTCCCCCCTCCTCGCCTCCTCCTTTATAACATGTCTCCAAGATGCAAATCTGGGGTACTTTAAAGAAATGTCATATACTGGTCTCCAAAAGTTAAGGGCCGGCTTCTGTTTTCAGTAGCTTGATATCTATTTATTGTACACTAAGACAACAATGAAGAAAATGGCAAAACTTAGGCTACTCAATAACTTTCCTTCCTGTTGCACGTGCCTGAACCAGTTTTGCAGACATTGCAGTACAGCAACAGCGTTTTCAGGTACGCTTAAAATGTGGCAAATTCACGAGAATTTCACGAAAGTTTGGTCTCTTTTCGCTGAAGAATCAGGGCTGATGTAGGTTTCTTGCCTATTGCACGTACAAGGCATGACTGTAGTGAACACTGCTGAGCAAAAGTTAGACACGAATGTGTATTTAAGGGCGGCAACCAGAGCTCTCAATAAGCATGCCTCCAAGACAGAGACTGTCAACACTGAATCGCGGACGGGCGCTGGGATGGCTCCAGGACGGAGTTTCCGGCCGAGAAGTCTCCAGAAGGCTGGGAGTGAGCCACTCCGTCATTCAACGCCTCCAGGAACGCTTCCAGACCACCGGAAGTGCAGATGAACGGCCCCACTCTGGACGCCCAAGAGCAACAAATGGACGTGACGATCGTTTCCTCCAGCTGTTGGCGCTACGTAACCGAACCGTGTCCACCAGGACGTTAAGAAGCAACCTCAGGATGGCAGCTAACGTCAACATAAGCCAAACCACTGTCCGCCGACTCCTTCATGAGGTGGGCCTCCAGTCCAGGGCACCTGCCGTCCGTGTGCCTCTCACACCACGTCACTGCCGGGCTTGGGTGGCGTTCGGCCGCAACCACCAGCGCTGGAACAGGCAGCAGTGGGGCAGAGTCCTCTCCACCGACGAGTCCCGCTTCACTCTGTCCAATAGTGATGCCCGGAGGCGTGTGTGGCGACGTGTAGGCGAGCGATTTGTCGACGCCTGCGTTCAGGAGCATGACCGGTATGGAGGCGGGTCTGTAATGGTGTGGGGGGGCTTCCACCTTCATGGGAGGACCCCTCTGTACCTCATCCAAGGCAATCTGACCGGCGTCAGGTACAGAGACGAGATTGTAAGGCCTCTCATTATCCCCACTCTTCGGGCCATGGGACGAGGATCTATCCTCCAGGATGACAATGCCACGCCTCATCGCGCTTTGGTGCTGAGGGACTTCCTTCAATGTCAGCAGGTTGTCCGTATGGACTGGCCTGCCTGATCCCCGGACATTGCGCCCATTGAACACCTCTGGGACATCCTTGGACGCCGTGTCAATGACAACCATCCTCCGCCTGTTGATGTTGCTCAACTGTTCCAGTTCCTGCAGCAGGAGTGGCTCGCCATCCCTCATCAGATTCTGCAGAACCTTGTGAACTCAATGCGGCAACGGGTAGTGGAATGCCTCACAGCAAATGGTGGCCACACCAGGTACTGAACCTGAACAAACTGATTGGACTTTACTTGCAACTTGTCGAAGGGCGGGGGGGTTGATTCAGCCCGAATTAACGCGAATGAAATTGGTCGTATCGATGATTTCTTCGCTTGAATTGAACGATGACATATCAAATTAAACCATTCTATGAGATGAAGGTGTTTTCTTGAGTCTTTTAATTTTGAGAGAAGATCGTTCTTCCGGCCCTTAAATTTTGGAGACCAGTGTAGTATGTTGCAAATTATATGATTATTGTGATTCTTCACGTGATGAGCTTTTAACTTTAATCTTAGCCTATGATTTAAAAGCCATGTTATATAGATAAAACAACTGCAAACAAACAAATGCGCGCGCGCGCGCCTATGTGTGTGTGAGTGTGAGTGTGTGTGTGTGTGTGTGTGTGTGTGTGTGTGTGTGTGTGTGTGTGTGTGTGTGTGTGCATGTATGTATGTGTGTGTGTATGTGTGTGTGTGTGTGTGTGTGTGTGTGTGTGTGTGTGTGTGTGTGTGTGTGTGTGTGTGTGTGTGTGTGTGTGTGTACGCATGTGGTTTTGTGTGTGTATGTGCACACAGAAAGAACATTATGTACATTCAGATGCGGTTTATGTATGTTGCTACAGCCCTGATGAAGCTTCCATGAAGCGAAATATTGGCTTTCAAAAATAAAGAAAACGATGCGGCTCCAGGATTTCGGTTTTATTTGTTTCCTTTTATATATATATATGTCTTTGCATAGGCATTGTCCATCTCCCCCATTGGGAGAAAAAGTAAATCAGCACATTTATTTTCTTCTTTTCAGAACACAAATCATAAAGTTAAAGTTAAAGTAATTAAGTTTGTTTCTTAGGTTCACAAAACATACATTGGATACCAAATTTTTCTTATCAAAGCAAATTATATAAGCTATCCACAAAAAGTTAAGGATCACTTGCAAACTAATTCATAACTTTCCAAATAAGAAAGCCAATGCGTTGAATTTTGGCCAACATTTAATTCAATGCTTTAGTGATAACGATACACAATTGCCTTCAATTTCGAGCAATCGTTTGGTCTGTACATTTGATCAAAGTGGGTACGTATCGAAATTTGATTTCCCAAAGTCATTGAAATCACAAGACAGGGCATTCTGATGCTCCCAAAAGTTCAGTAATGCGTGTATCCGCCATGGCTGTTCTGGCACTCGACGCAGCGAGTCCTCATGGAGTTGACCAGGGTGGTGAAGATCCTCTGTGGAAGCGCCTGCCACTCAGCCTGCAGCATCTGGTAGAGGTGCTGGGCATCCCTGGGAGGGGGGTGGTTGCTCCTCACTTTGCGATCCAGCTCATCCCAGAGGTTCTCAATCGGGTTGAGATCGGGACTGCATGCTGGCCACTCCATTCTGTTGACTCCAGACTGCTGCAGGAAGTCGTTGACCACCCTTGCCCTGTGGGGGCGAGCGTTGTCATCCTGGTAGACAGCCGGCGGTCCCATCTGCTGCAGTGTAGGCACAGCCAGCGGTCGAAGGATCTCATCCCGGTATCGGAGGCCAGTCAGGTTACCCTGTACATGATACAAGGGTGTTCTGTGGTGAAGGCTGAAGGCCCCCCAGACCATTACAGAACCTCCACCAAAGGCCACCTTTTCTTGGACAGTGGCGTCAATAAAGCGTTCCCCTGGGCGCCTCCAGACCCTCAGTCGGCCGTCGTTGTGGTTCAGGGTGAAGCGTGATTCATCACTGAACAGGACCTGGGACCATTGCTGACGTGTCCACCTCACGTGACGTCTGCAGAAGGCGCAGCGTGCTGCCCTATGGGCTGGAGTTAAGCGTGGCCGTACAGCTGGGCGACGAGAACGGAGGTTAAACCCATGAAGGCGGTTCCGTATGGTCTGCTTTGATGTTGATGTTAGTAGCCACCCTCAGCTGCCTTCGAATGATGCTGGAAGAGGCTGTCTTGTCTGCAGCTCTTGTCGTTCAATGAGACGATCTTCACGTGGAGTTGTCTTCTTCGGTCGACCAGATCTGCGTCTTTCATGGACCCTCCCAGTGGCTGTGAAGCGTTGAATCAGTCTGACAATGACCGAGATGGACACTGAAGTCGCCTGGCCACTTCTCGCTTGGGAACACCATCTTGGAACCATGCAACAGCTCGTCCCCTATCCAACTCGCTCAATTTTCGTCGTGGAGGCATTGTCAAATCAGGCCTAATACTGGTGGTATGTCTTCTTATAAAGCCAAGCAAGAGACAGCATCTCACACATAAACAGCAGTGCTTGCACGTGCATAATGGTTTTTCCATCTGGCTTGTGCAATGTGTTCATGCAGAACGATCCAAAACAAGGTCCTTTTTCGCAAGTTTCCGCTTTTTCTTTTGCTGCCAAGCTCAGTAATAGAGAATCACGTGCAATGTTTCCACTAACACAACATCGCCCACTTACAGCTGAACAAGAATTCTTAACAATTTGGCTTGACTGAGAAAAAAATAACAGGAGCGAACGGAGTTTCTTGCGCACCTGTTTTCTCATAGTGATCCTTAACTTTTTGTGAGTAGTGTATATACATAAGAGGAAAGTTTAATGGTGTGTTTGTTTTTTCTTCTTCAATTTTTGATCGTTTATATTATCTTACCGAAGAAGGAAAGCGCATCAGTCTACCTGATCCAAGCACACCTCTCTACACTCCTCCTCACCGGGTGTCTGTTGGTGTTAACTACGATTTCTGTGACCTCCCTTTTTGAATCCTTCATTGGATCCACCAACATGGCATTCCATCTCCTCTAATCTCCGAGGGATTGCAATTTTAGGACATTATTATTTTTGTTATTTTACATAAGATTTTTACCATTTCTGTTGAATTAAGTGCTGGTTTGCTTTTATTGTGGACTTTCAATCTGGTGCTAAGAAGACAACCTTTCTCCTGTAGAAAGTCTTCTGGCTCAGCTTGAACATTCACTGTGGACAACTTTGCAGGTCGACATGCAGACTGAAGAGTCTTTCACAAAGACGAAACAGCTGTCTTTGCATAGGCATTGTCTATCTCCCCCCATTGGGAGAAAAAGTAAATCAGCACATTTTCTGTTCTTTTCAGAACAGAAATCATGAAGTTAAAGTTAAAGTAATTAAATTTGTTTCTTAGGTTCACAAAACATACATTGGATACCAAATTTTTCTTATCAAAGCAAATTATATATATACATAAAAGGAAAGTTTAATGGTGTGTTTGTTTTTTCTTCTTCAATTTTTGATCGTTTATATATATCTTACCGTAAACGGACTGCGCATCATTCTACCTGATTCCAAGCACACCCCTCTACATTCCTCCTCACCGGGTGTCTGTTGGTGAATACTACATTTCTGTGACCTCCTACTTTGAATCCTTCACTGGATCCACCAACATGGCATTCCAAATCTTATAGTTTGCTTCGAGGGATTGTAATTTTAGTGTCATTATTGTCTTTATTTTTGAACATCAGAAACAAAACCAGTTTCGTTAACTTTGAGTAATGGTTTGCTTTTATTGTGGACTTTCAATCTGGTGCAAAGAGGACAACCTTTCTCTTGTAGAAAGTTGTGCTGATTTACTTTTTCTTCACAATGGGGGAGGGACAGTGCCTTATGCAAAGACAGCTGTTTCGACCTAAGAGAAGGTCAGCTCAGTTTGCATGAGGCATTGTCTTTGACTGTCCATTGGATGAAAAAAAATCAGCAATTTTCTTTTCTACTTTTCAGAGAATGGTGTCTTCTTTTAAGGTAATTCGAAAATCCATAATAAAAGCAAACCAGCACAAAGTTAAACCAGAAATTTCTTATCAAAATCTTATGTAAAATGAACAAAATAATAATGTTCTGAAATTTTAATTTCAAAACCTAATAGACATGACTAGATATACATAACTACTGAGATGATATTCCAAATTAAGGATAAAAATAGTATGAAAGAAAAATCTCAGTGAATAGCCAGCTCCGTACCCCTACTCTGAAGGACTGAAAAGTTAGTGCATTTGAAATGCAGAATAGTTTGCTTTGATAAAACTTTTCCGTGTCCAATGTCTTTATTTGTGAACCTCAGAAACAAAACCAGTTAAGTTAACTTTGAGTAATGTTTGTGTTCCAAAAAAAAAAAACATTCTACAAGATATATGGTGTCTTCTCCCAATTGCCTTATCAAAGACAGCTGTTCGACCTAAGAAGGTCTCATCAGTTTGCATGATCGGCCTGCAAAGCATGCCAACTGAGCAGACATTCTACAGAATGGTGTCCTCTTTGCATCAAATCGAAAATCCATAATAAAAGCAAAAGCACTTATGAAAATCTTATGTAAAATGAACAAAATAATAATGTTCTGAAATTTTAATTTCAAAACCTAATAGACATGACTAGAGAGGGCCAACTACTGAGATGATATCCAAATTAAGGATAAAAATAGTATGAAAGAAAAATCTCTGTGAATAGCCAGCTCCGTACCCCTTGTTACATCTGCCGTCTGTCTTCTCCTAGTCTCTGTCTGAAATTGCAGAATAGTTTCCTTTGATAAAACTTTTCCGTGTCCAATGTCTTTATTTGTGAAGCTCCTCAGAAACAAAACCAGTTACACGTTAACTTTGAGTAAAAAAGACATTCTACAAGAGAATGGTGTCTTCTTTGCATCAAATCGAAAATCCATAATAAAAGCAAACCAGCACAAACTTAAACCAGAAATAGAAAAAATCTTATGAAAATCTTATGTAAAATGAACAAAATAATAATGTTCTGAAATTTTAATTTCAAAACCTAATAGACATGACTAGAGAGGGCCAACTACTGAGATGATATCCAAATTAAGGATACAAATAGTATGAAAGAAACACTCTGTGAATAGCCAGC
>CM065686.1:5075978-5085978 GCA_017654935.2 Phymorhynchus buccinoides
CTATTTGTACGTTACAGTTGTTCCAATTTGTACATGGCAGTTTATTCAAAATGGACGTAACAGTTGTTTCAATTTGTGCGTGGCAGTTTATTCAAAATGGACGTAACAGTTGTTTCAATTTGTGCGTGGTAGTTTATTCAAAATGGACGCTACAGTTGTTTCAGTTTGTACATGGTAGTTTATTCAAAATGGACGCTACAGTTGTTTCAGTTTGTACATGGTAGTTTATTCAAAATGGGCGTTACAGTTGTTCCAATTTGTACGTGGCAGTTTATTCAAAATGGACGCTACAGTTGTTTCAATTTGTGCGTGGCAGTTTATTCAAAATGTACGTTACAGTTGTTCCAATTTGTACATGGCAGTTTATTCAAAATGGACGTAACAGTTGTTTCAATTTGTACATGGCAGTTTATTCAAAATGTACGTTACAGTTGTTCCAATTTGTACATGGCAGTTTATTCAAAATGTACGTTACAGTTGTTCCAATTTGTACATGGCAGTTTATTCAAAATGTACGTTACAGTTGTTCCAATTTGTACATGGCAGTTTATTCAAAATGTACGTTACAGTTGTTCCAATTTGTACATGGCAGTTTATACAAAATGTACGTTACAGTTGTTCCAATTTGTACATGGCAGTTTATACAAAATGGACGTAACAGTTGTTCCAATTTGTACTTGGCAGTTTATGCAAAATGGACGTAACAGTTGTTCCAATTTGTACTTAGCAGTTTATACAAAATGGACGTAACAGTTGTTCCAATTTGTACTTGGCAGTGTATTCAAAATGGACGCTACAGTTCTTTCAATTTGTACATGGCAGTTTATTCAAAATGGACGTAACAGTTGTTCCAATTTGTACTTGGCAATGTATTCAAAATGGACGTAACAGTTCTTTCAATTTGTACATTGCAGTTTCTTCAAAATGGGCGTTACATTTGCTTCGATTTGTATATTGCAGTTTATCCAGAATGTACGTTACATTTATTCCAATTTGTACGTAGCAGTTTACCCAGACTGTACGTTACAGTAACAGCCGCATGGATAACTCTGTGTGTGTGTGTGTGTGTGTGTGTGTGTGTGTGTGTGTGTGTGTGTGTGTGTGTGTGTGTGTGTATGTGTGTGCGCGTGTGCGTGTGCGTGCGTGTGCGTGTATGTGAGTGTATGTGCGTGTGCGTGTGTGTGTGAGTGCGTGTGCGTTTGTGATTGTGTTTGTGTGCGTGTGCGTGCGTGTGTGTGTGCGCGTGCGCGTGTGCGTATTGTGTGTGTGTGTGTCCGTGCATGTGTGTGTGACAACGATGCCAAAGATAGGGCCACAAGAAGAATACTAAGCTTCAACAATGCAAGTCCAACGATGTGAAGAAAAAAACGACCACAAGAAGACATTGAGTTAGTCTACGTCCGTGACATTGACCTTGAACTTGAAGAAATAGGGTTTAGCGCCCTCTTCGGCCTTTCGGTCATGTGGGGCAATTGACCTTGAACTTGACCTTATTCGGTGCCCAATATTTGGAATTACCATACGCCAATGCACCTACATATCAAGTTTGAACATCGTAATTCTAATGATGTCAAAGATACAACCACAAGAATAAATGTTGGTTTTCTAGGTCAAACTTCAATGCGAAGATCAGCAGGGTTGCCGTGTTTCTGTGTGACCATCTGTGTTCCATGATACACACCCACACGAAATTTTAAGCGATTCTGTCCAGCGGTTCTGGAGATACAGTCCAGACAATTTGTACATCTTTGACCGTGAACATGTCGGAACCCAATATGTGGAATTATCACGGTGTTTAAAGTAATTTTCAAAGTGGTCATATCCCATCCTTTCCCCTTCTTCCCTCATTACCCCCTCATCTCCCCCTCCCCCTTTCCTCTTTCTTTCCACCTTTCCCTTCCCTCATTTTACCCAAGGCTGCAGCACAAAGGCACAAAGATAAAATGTCATTGGCATGCAAGCCATACCACAAAACCCTTCCCCAATATCCGAACAGCCAAAAAAGAGACATGGCAGCATTTGTTTCTTCTTAAAACTAACCTATCTGCCACCACTCTGGCTTAAAGTCAGATTCCTGTCCTCCCATCTGTGACGAGGTAATGGGTTAAAAGGCTAAGTCTCTAGGGAAGACTTTTAGTGTGTTAAATTTTCAAATAGAAAATTTGCCTTTAGCCCACTTCTCTAGGGTATGGAAGATGAGCAACTTTCCCGGCCCCTTTTCATCTAATAAATTTATATTTGTGCCCGGGTTCTGGCTCGTATGATTGTAAGAAATACAAGTGGTTGATTTGCTCTAAATGGCAGACAGAGAGAAGTAGGGTTTTACATGAAATTACAAGACTCCCACTCTCATCAGTCTGACCAAAGGGTTCAGGATTATTTGACACTTGTATTTTATTTACTCACAAAATCTGCATAAGATTATGCAACAATAATAATAAAGCAGCTCAATGGCGCCAAAACAAAATATGAATGAAACACAATGAAATCCGAAAGGATTTACAAGACTTTTGTCTTTCTAGAAGGTTAGCCCCCAAGCGGGAAGGGTCACTAATTGTCCAGTGTCAGGAGGAAAGTTCAAATGATTGGCGCGGTCCTGTGGACTTAGCTGTTGTCACGTTCCTCCGTAGGGATCGGCAAGTGCTGGGTTGACTCGGCTTGCTCGTCAGGTGAGAGTAGCTCCCAGTCGTTCCGGTTACGGCATCGCGGGATGGCACGGTTCAGGCGTGGTCTCGTCGCGGATTCTGGGTGTGGGGCGTCTTGGCGGCGTTCCCGTCTTGGTGCTTGTGAGTCAGGGATGATCGTCCTGACCACAATGCCCTGCTGATAATCACAGGAGAAGGTGGATGTAGATCTCTATGGCTTAGAGACTAGGGGCTTCAGTCGGCAGGGAATTAGTGGATCCCAACCGGCTAGAAGGCTGCCCTTGTACAATAGCACTAGTAATAAATAAACTGAATTTCAGTTAACAAACTGAGATCAGTAAAACATAAAAGGTGTACAGGAAACAACTGGTATTAGTCAGTACCCGGCTAGATCAAAGTCTATGATCAAGCCAACATCACTCTCCATCCAACACCTGGAAAGGAATGTTATCATAAAGTTATCAAATCTCAATCACCAGCCATCAATAATACTCACTAGTTGGGCTATTAGGACTGGTTGGGAGAGAGGTTGATTCTGCAATGTTGCCTCGCCAGGTTTTGGGAGGTATTGTGAGAGAGAATGTGTAGGCTAACTTTCCTCACTACTCAAATTTTCCCCTCCAATTTCAAACACCCGAGAGCCTGTCATTGGTTCATAGCAGTCGACAAGTCACAAGATGATGTTATAATATTATGCATAGTAGTACAGAACGATAACGAGCCGGTTACATCACTGGCACGTGTCACTCTCCTCTTTCTCGTGATCGGGAAAGGAGATACGGGGAACAAAGGGAGACCGCCAATGTGGGGGTCATCTGAGGAAAAACCCGTGATCAAACAGATATCGCTTCGGAATCGGCGATCTGTTTGATGTTGAATTGTAATTAAAGTGGCGGCCCGAATAAAGAAAGGGGGGGGGGGGGGGGGGTGTAGATAAAGAAAGTGGGGTTGTGATACATTGTCACACCATCCCCCCTTTCCGCCTCCCTATCCCCCTCTCCTCCTCCTTCCTTCCCCCCAAGGCCGCAGCATGAAAGGCACAGGAAAATAGCCAAACGTTGTACAGGCCAAGCCCCAATCTTCCCCCTTCCCTTCCCTTCCCACTTCCTCCTCCGTCCTACCCCAGGCTGCAACACACAAAGCAAATGTGTCAGTGATGAGGATGGGGCATGCCCCTAGCCGTCATATAGGAGACTCCAATAGCAGCCACGAAGACCAGCAGTGATGTGATAATGTATTTGTCTTCTCTTGTAAGTCACACATATAGGTCAGCTTTTTAAGAATTTAGAACTGGGTACGTAATTCGTGTGGGCTGTAGATCCCTCTTCCCTCATTGTTTGTTGTTGTGCCCACATGTCTTAGACGAGAGTCATTCAAAACATAGTCCTTGGTGTAAAATAAACCAAGTCTTGGTACAATAAACCAAGTTAGATTAGCTCCTCCCAAGCACTAGCTCATTTACTCGGGGCATTCAATCACCAATGATATTAGACGAGAGTAATTCAAAACATAGTCCTTGGTGTGAAATAAACCTAGTCTTGGTACAATAAACCAAGTTAGATCAGCTCCTCCCAAGCACTAGCTCATTTACTCGGGGCATACAATCACCAATGATATTAGCTTTAGAGTAATTAAAAACATAGTCCTTGGTGTGAAATAAACCAAGTCTTGGTACAATAAACCAAGTTAGATTAGCTCCTCTCAAGCACTTGCTCATATACTCGGGGCATACAATCACCAATGATATTAGCTTTATAGCCATTAAGAACATAGTCCTTGGTGTAAAATAAACCAAGTCTTGGTACAATAAACCAAGATAGATTAGCTCCTCCCAAGCACTAGCTCATTTAGTCGGGCCATGCAATCATCAATATTAGCTTTAGAGTAATGCAAATCATAGTCCTTGGTGTAAAATAAACCAAGTCTTGGTACAATAAACCAAGTTAGATTAGCTCCTCCCAAGCACTAGCTCAATTACTCAGGCCATGTACTAGCTTTAGAGCCATTCAAAACAGTCCCTGGTGTAAAATAAACTAAATCCTTGGTACAATAAACCAAGTTAAGCACTAGGTCATTTACTCGGGGCATGCAATCACCAATGATATTAGCTTTAGAGCCATTCACATCATAGTCCTTGGTGTAAAATAAACCAAGTCTTGGTGCAATAAACCAAGTTAGATCAGTTCCTCCCAAGCACTAGCTCAATTACTCAGGCCATGTATTAGCTTTAGAGCCATTCAAAACAGTCCCTGGTGTAAAATAAACTAAAGCCTTGGTACAATAAACCAAGTTAAGCACTAGGTCATTTAGACGGGGCATGCAATCACCAACGATATTAGCTTTAGAGCCATTAAAATCATAGTCCTTGATGTCAAATAAACCAAGTCTTGGTACAATAAACCAAGTTAGATCAGCTTCTCTCAAGCACTAGCTCATTTACTTGGGGCATGCAATCAGCAATGATATTAGCCTTAGAGTCATTCAAAATATAGTCCTTGGTGTACAATAAACCAAATCATGGTGCAATAAACCAAGTTAGATCAGCTCCTCTCAAGCACTAGCTCATTTACTCGGGGCATACAATCACCAATGATATTAGCTTTAGAGTAATTCAAAACATAGTCCTTGGTGTAAAATAAACCAAGTCTTGGTACAATAAACCAAGTAGGTCAGCTCCCCCCAAGCACTAGCTCATTTACTCGGGACATACAATCACCAATGATACTAGCTTTATAGTAATTCAAAACATAGTCCTTGGTGTGAAATAAACCAAGTCTTGGTACAATAAACCAAGTTAGATCAGCTCCTCCCCAGCACTAGCTCATGTATCATTATACAATCACCAATGATATTAGCTTGCGAGTAATTCAAAACATAGTCCTTGGTGTAAAATAAACCAAGTCTTGGTACAATAAACCAAGTTAGATCAGCTCCTCCCCAGCACTAGCTCATGTATCATTATACAATCACCAATGATATTAGCTTGCGAGTAATTCAAAACATAGTCCTTGGTGTAAAATAAACCAAGTCTTGGTACAATAAACCAAGTTAGATCAGCTCACCCCAAGCACTCGCTCATTTAATCGGGCAATGCAATCACCAATGATAGGTTAGCGTTTAGGCCATTTCTCTGCAAGCCACGCCTTCATACTTATCCTATTTATATCCTCTTCCCCCCCCCCTCCTCCTCCGTCCTCCCCCCCCCCCCCCCAGGCTGCAGCACACAAGGCAAATGTGTCAGTGATGAGGATGTGGCATGCCCCTAGCCTTAATATAGGAGACTCCTATAGCAGCCTCGAAGACCAACAGTGATGTGATATTTTTGTCTTGTCTTGTAAGTCACACATACATGTCAGAGTTTTTAGGACTTAGAACTGGGTACGTAATTCGTTTGGGATGTAGACCCCCCCCCCCCCCACCTTCCCTCCTTGTTTGTTGTTGTGCCCACATGTTTTAGACGAGAGTCATTCAAAACATAGTCCTTGGTGTAAAATAAACCAAGTCTTGGTACAATAAACCAAGTTAGTTCAGCTCCCCCCAAGCACTAGCTCATTTACTCGGGACATACAATCACCAATGATATTAGCTTTAGAGAAATTCAAAACATAGTCCTTGGTGTAAAATAAACCAAGTTAGATCAGCTCCCACCAAGCACTAGCTCATTTAATCGGGACATAGAATCACCAATGGTATTAGCTTTAGAGTAATTCAAAACACAGTCCTTGGTGTAAAATAAACCAAGTCTTGGTGCAATAAACCAAGTTAGATCAGCTCCTCCCAAGCACTAGCTCATTTACTCGGGGCATGCAATCACCAATGATAGGTTAGCGTTTAGGCCATTTCTCTGCAAGCCACGCCTCCACCCTTATTCTTTTTGCATCCTCTCCCCCCCCCGTCCATATCTGCCAACACAGAAGCAGATGCCTACCCTATACCTACCCGTCTTTCCCTTTTAACAACCCAAGGCTGTAGCACGTAAGGCACAAGGAACAAAGGCAGTGACACGCAAGTCATATCCCATGCTTCCCTCTTCTTCTCCTCTTACCCTCTCCCTCCTCCCCTTTCCCTTTCCACTTCCCTCATCTTACCCAAGGCTGCCGCACAAAAGCACACGATAGAAGGCCTGTGTGCACGCAAGTCATACCCTAAATCCCTTCCCCAATATCCGAACAGCCAGAAAAGAGACATGGCAACATTCGTTTTCTCTTAAAACTAACTAAACTATCTGCCACCACTCTGGCATGTTTTTTTCTTTTTCTTTTTCTCTGGCATAAGTCAGATCCCTTTCCTCCCATCCCTCCCCTTGCCCTCCCCACTACTCCCCCCCTCCTCTTATCTTCCTTCCTTCCCTCCAAGGCCGCAGCATGAAAGGCGCAAGACAATAGCCACACGTTGTACAGGCCAAGCCCCAACCTTCTCCTTTTTCCTCCTTCCCTTCCCCTCCCTTTCCCTTCCTTCCCCCCTCCTCCTCCGCCCCCCCCTCCCCCAGGCTGCAGCACACAAGGCAAATATGTCAGTGATGAGGATGGGGCATGCCCCTAGCCTTCATATAGGAGACTCCTATAGCAGCCACAAGCACGCCATAAGCTCTGCTTGTTGTTGCTTCAGTTATGTCATAGTTGTTGTTCATGTTGATTTGGAAAATAAAACATTTAAACCAGCAGCCACGAAGATCAACAGTGATGTGGTAATGTATTTGTCTTCTCTTGTAAGTCACACATACAGGTCAGCTGTTTAAGAACTTAGAACTGGGTACGTAATTCGTGTGGGCTGTAGATCCCTCTTCCCTCATTGTTTGTTGTTGTGCCCACATGTCTTAGACGAGAGTCATTCAAAACATAGTCCTTGGTGTAAAATAAACCAAGTCTTGGTACAATAAACCAAGTTAGATCAGCTCCCCCCAAGCACTTGCTCATTTACTCGGGACATACAATCGCCAATGATAGGTTGGGGGGAGCTGATATAACTTGGTATATTGTACCAAGACTTGGTTTATTTTACACCAAGGACTATGATTTGAATTATTCTAAAGCTAACCTATCATTGGTGATTGTATGGCCCGAGTTGATGGCTACATTAAACCAAGTCTTGGTACATTAAACCAAGTTAGATCAGCTCCTCCCAAGCACTAGCTCATTTACTCGGGGCATACAATCATCAATGATATTAGCTCCTTCGTGTAAAATAAACCAAGTCTTGGTACAATAAACCAAGTTAGATCAGCTCCTCCCAAGTGCTAGCTCATTTAGTCGGGGCATGCAATCACCAATGATGTTAGCCTTAGAGTAATTAAAAACATAGTAATTGGTGTAAAATAAACCAAGTCTTGGTACAATAAACCAAGTTAGATCAGCTCCTCCCTAGCACTAGCTCATTTAATCGGGGCATACAATCATCAATGATATTAGCTTTAGAGTAATTAAAAACATAGTCCTTGGTGTAAAATAAACCAAGTCTTGGTACAATAAACCAAGTTAGATCAGCTCCTCCCTAGCACTAGCTCATTTACTCGGGGCATACAATCACCAATGATATTAGCTTTAGAGCCGTTCAAAACATAGTCCTTGGTGTAAAATAAACCAAGTCTTGGTACAATAAACCAAGTTAGATCAGCTCCTTCCTAGCACTAGCTCATTTACGTGGGGCATGCGATCATGGATGATATTAGCATTAGAGCCGTTCAAAACATAGTCCTTGGTGTACAATAAACTACGTCTTGGTTCGTTTGGGCTGTAGCCCCCCCCCCCCCCCCCCCTCTCCTTCCCTCATTGTTTGTTGTTGTGACCACATGTTCTAGACGAGAGTCATTCAAAAGATAGTCCTTGGTGTACAATAAACTACGTCTTGGTTCGTTTGGGCTGTAGCCCCCCCCCCCCCCCCTCCTTCCCTCATTGTTTGTTGTTGTGACCACATGTTCTAGACGAGAGTCATTCAAAAGATAGTCCTTGGTGTACAATAAACTACGTCTTGGTTCGTTTGGGCTGTAGCCCCCCCCCCTCCTTCCCTCATTGTTTGTTGTTGTGACCACATGTTCTAGACGAGAGTCATTCAAAAGATAGTCCTTGGTGTACAATAAACTACGTCTTGGTTCGTTTGGGCTGTAGCCCCCTCCCCCCCTCCCTTCCCTCATTGTTTGTTGTTGTGACCACATGTTCTAGACGAGAGTAATTCAAAAGATAGTCCTTGGTGTACAACTGATAAACTACGTCTTGATTCGTTTGGGCTGTAGCCCCCTCCCCCCTCCTTCCCTCATTGTTTGTTGTTGTGACCACATGTTCTAGACGAGAGTCATTCAAAACATAGTCCTTGGTGTGAAATAAACGAAGTCTTGGTACAATAAGCCAAGTTAGATCAGCTCCTCCCAAGCACTAGCTCATTTACTCGGGGCACACAATCACCAATGATATTAGCTTTAGAGTCGTTCAAAACATAGTCCTTGGTGTGAAATAAACGAAGTCTTGGTACAATAAACCAAGTTAGAGTAGCTCCCCCCAAACACTAGCTCATTTACTTGGGGCATACAATCACCAATGATATTAGCTTTAGAGCCGTTCAAAACATAGTCCTTGGTGTGAAATAAACGAAGTCTTGGTACAATAAACCAAGTTAGAGTAGCTCCCCCCAAGCACTAGGTCATTTACTCGGGGCATACAATCACCAATGATATTAGCTTTTGTCTGCAAGCCACGCCTCCACCCTTATCCTTTTTATATCCTCTTATTTTCCCCTCCCCCCTCCATATCTGCCAACTCAGAAGCAGATGCCTACCCTATCGTAGTGACTGTACACAACATGGGAAGTGTCATTCGCAATCTTCCTGGCTTTTCGCTTGGTCCGCTTTTCATACAGCTCATTCTAACCCGTCTCTCTCTCTGTCCGACAACTGTACTACACACATCCACCACATCATCCAACACTCGCTTGTTCTTCAAACACAGACTTCCAAACCAACTTGTAAAAGAAACAGTAAGCTCACACTCAATGCAGCTGCGGCAGTACGTATGCAACATGTTTGAATTAACACTGATATTTATCAATGTATGCAACATAAAACAATCGTGACTGACATGTCTTTTGTATATTGTGTACGTTCTTGTCCAAAGTCAGTTTGTCGTCCAAAATGGTACTTAGGTATTTGTATTCTGATACTCTTTCCACCATCACTTTGGCACATGGGGTGGATCGTTTCTGAAGTCTGTTAGCATTTCTTTGGTTTTTAGCACATTGAGGTCCATACAGTTTTCTTTGCACCATAGACAACATTAGCAACATGACTAAAGTAGTGGGAATCAGAATTGGAAAGGTCTTGTATGGCCGAATCATCTGAGTATTTTATGATAGGAATGTTCTCACTA
>CM065686.1:5093478-5100978 GCA_017654935.2 Phymorhynchus buccinoides
ATGATATTCGTTACAAAAACGATGTAGTCAGGACATTTTTACAACACGCATTTCGGGACAATTCAACAGGACAAAGCACTGCACATCAGTTTAGTTGTAACTCAGTGTGGTGTAGCTGTGCGTTGGCTCAACGCAAGCACAGAACCTGGAATACGTTACAGGGTATATGTTATGTTAAGAGTCAGGCTCCTCCTCCACTATAAACAAGTTTTAGCCCAGCCCCTAGGAATAGCAGCTGTCCTCTCCGCTATCTGGCAGTCGCAGTCGAAAACGACAGTACAGACAGGCATACAGAGAGTGACAATGGCAATATCTTTAGATAGTCCATTGATGTATTATTGAACATATTGTGACAACTAATAACTTGTTTCAATGACAGACTTCAGAAATATAAACAGTATAATCCCCATTTTACATTATTTACAGTCTTTTTAATACAAGTTCTTAGTTTTTGCAATAAGTTCAATCAGGTGTGTTTACCTTCAATCTAAAACGTTCAATAATAAGTCAATGGACTATATAAAGATAGTCCGTTTTGACTCCAAGCCATCGAATTGTCCAGGGGGCGAATTGTCCGAGGGGGTGAATTGTCCGGTTATCCTGTCACCGGGTCGGGGACCGGGGGTGAGGCTTGAGAGAGAGAGAGAGAGACGGGAAGCAAAGGGGTGAGGGAAGGGGAGGAGGGGTGGTACACTGGAACAGGATTGAAGAATAGATAACAAAGGCAGAGATGGGCGGGGGGGGGGGGGGGGGGGGGACAGGGGGAGGGGGGTACACTGGACAGGATTGAAGAATAGATAACAAGGCAGAGAGGGGGGGGGGGAGGGAGGGGTGGTACACTGGAACAGGATTGAAGAATAGATAACAAAGGCAGAGAGGGGCGGGGGGGGGGGGAGGGGGGAGGGGTGGTACACTGGAACAGGATTGAAGAATAGATAACAAAGGCAGAGGGGGCGGGGGGGGGGGGGGGGGGGGAGGGGTGGTACACTGGAACAGGATTGAAGAATAGATAACAAAGGCAGAGAGAGGGGGGGGGGGGCGGGGAAGGGGGAGGAGGGGTGGTACACTGGAACAGGATTGAAGAATAGATAAACAAAGGCAGAGAGGGGCGGGGGGGAAGGGGGGAGGGGTGGTACACTGGAACAGGATTGAAGAATAGATAACAAAGGCAGAGAGGGTGGGGGGGGGAGGGGTGGTACACTGGAACAGGATTGAAGAATAGATAACAAAGGCAGAGAGGGGCGGGGGGGGGGGGGGAGGGAGGGGTGGTACACTGGAACAGGATTGAAGAATAGATAACAAAGGCAGAGAGGGGCGGGGGGGGGGGGGGGGGGGGGGGGGGTCACTGGAAGAACAGGATTGAAGAAATAGATAACAGAGGCAGAGAGGGGCGGGGGGGGGGGGGGAGGGAGGGGTGGTACACTGGAACAGGATTGGAATAGATAACAAAGGCAGAGAGGGGCGGGGTGGTGGTGGGAGGGAGGGGGGGGGGTACACTGGAACAGGATTGAAGAATAGATAACAAAGGCAGAGAGGGGCGGGGGGGGGGGGGGGGGGGGGAGGGGTGGTACTAACTGGAACAGGATGAAGAATAGATAACAAAGGCAGAGAGGGGCGGGGTGGGGGGGGAGGGGTGGTACACTGGAACAGGATTGAAGAATAGATAACAAAGGCAGAGAGGGGCGGGGGGGGGGGGGAGGGGGGTGGTACACTGGAACAGGATTGAAGAATAGATAACAAAGGCAGAGGGGCGGGGGGGGGGGGGAGGAGTGGTACACTGGACACAGGATGAAGAATAGATAACAAAGGCAGAGAGGGGCGGGGGGGGGGGGGGGAGGGGTGGTACACTGGAACAGGATTGAAGAATAGATAACAAAGGCAGAGAGGGGCGGGGGGGGGGGTGGTACACTGGGACAGGATTGAAGAATAGATAAACAAGGCAGAGGGAGAGGGTGTGGTTAAAGAAGACAGCAGAACATGGGGAGGCAGGAGGGGGCTGGAGAACACGAGACGACGTAAAGACATTGGAGGGAGGGAGGGAGGGATGGGGGGGAGAGAGAAGGAGGGGGGTGGGGGGGCAAAACAGACAAGACGACAAAGGACAATGAAAGGACCAGACTTCACACACAGGTACATGATATCATAGAGAAAAGTACAATTTAGCGCGTTTTTTACCCGAGCATGACAAAATGTTGGTTTTATTGAACATGTTTAATGTATGTGTGTGTGTGCGTGCGCGCGCTAAACTTCACCTTTGCCTTCAATCTAAAAAACATTTGACTAGAATTGTCACGACTATATGATTCCGTCTAAGGTCCAACAGTATCTGATGATGTAGACTAGTTCTCCATTTGTTTTGTTACCGTCATGGCGGGTTTCACCAGAAGGCGTTCTGCAAGTTTCACCAAGGTAATGCCCAGTAGTCAGAAACCCAGAAACGCTCTGCAATATGATATAACAGTGTGGATAAACCAATATTGTTGAAATAAAAACATTAAAAAAACCCCACACAACAATCTTGTGCGTGAAGTATTTCAATTTTGATTTAATGTTTAAGAGATGAATACACTTACTACAAATAGTGTTTCAAGGGAATTTACGCAATTAGGCCTAAATGGAAATTATATTATTTCAAGGGAATTTATATATAAATCGACGTGTGCAATGATATGACCTGTACATAATGCAGACTACAGTGACATTACATTACAAAGGAGGTAGCTACATCGTGAAAGTGTGTTTAAAAACCAAACCCCAAGAATACAAATCGACGAGACATTACCAGTCTGAAATCAAACTTCTCATAACCATGTTCTCCTCCGAAGTCGGAGTGTGGCTGCCCACGTGGTGGGGATAATCATAAAACCGGTCACGCACGTAATGTTCTCATCCCTAGCTGATGCATTTGTGCCATAGTGTTCAAGCGCTTCGGCTGTTGGGATGATCCCTGGAGTCTTGTAGCCAGGGTACTTCAATAATAATAATAACAACAACAACAACGACAACAATAACAACAACAGAACCTTAAAGGCTAACCGATCTAAACACAAACTTCCACGACAGTTATCCTAAAGGTTCGACTTGTTTTCCTCACTCTCTCTCACTTGTCCCTTGACCGGGAATGGTCGTGGGGGCACTGCGTTGACGAGAACACCAACTTCCTCCGTCCATGCTGATCATGTGCCTGGGTTTCTGCAAAGGACTTCTGCGTCCATTCAGTGATGTTGTCGGCCCATTTCTTCCTCTGTCTGCCTCTTCCTCCGCTTCCCTGGACCGTTTCCATGCAGGATGGTCTTTGAAAGGCCGTCGCCTCTTGTGACATGGCCGTACCGCTTCAAGTTTGTTTGTCTAAGGACGTACAAATGTATTTCAAATGTGTTTGAATTCTCGGCACTGAACCTCTGCAGCGCAATACAAAACAAAAAAGCAATACAAAATGAACGTGAACTGGTCACAACCTATGTATCAAACGAACCGACATGGTGGAATTTACACAGTGCAGGTACGGTAAAGTGATCACATGCAGTAACCGAGATAAATCAATGGCCAAAAGACTACCACAGAGTGCAGGAACCATTTCTACCGAGAGAGAAGTGAAACACACACTCAAAGCCTTCCTCTAAAACTCCATTCGAGTCCAGGGAAAGTTTTGCAAATCATTCTGACTCGAAACGGGGTGTGTGATAGGGGGAGAAAGAAAAAAGTCACATAAAAAAACCCACACCTCCCATTATAGCTAGTATATCAGGTGTGCAAAAAACTGACTGTGTCGTGGAAGACGGGTGACAGGGGAGGTTGTAGAAATTGGCCGGTTTAGTTAAAGAAGGAACAAAAAAACGTTTGACTACAGATGCCAAGCGTTCGATGGAATTCATCAATAGAAAAAAAATAGTGATTCTTGAGAGAGAGACAGAGAGAGAGAGAGAGAGAGAGAGCGAGAGAGAGAGAGAGAGAGAGAGAGAGAGAGAGAGAAATTGAAATGGTTTATTTGATCTAGGCCATGTGCCCGTGTCAAATGGGAACAGGGGGTTGGGCCCGAAAAAAAAGAGAGAGAGAGAGAGAGAGAGAGAGAGAGAGAGAGAGAGAGAGAGAGAGAGAGAGAGAGAGAGAGAGAGAGAGAGAGAGAGAGAGAGAGAGAGATCTAAGGGGATGTATATTTTTTCTTCTTTGAACAAACAAATTCATCCACGTCAAACTCTGGATAAAACCCAAAACCCAAAACGACCAAAACAAAAACCAATCAAAAACTTTTAAGAACATTCGCTCCTTTAAACCAGTTAGTTTCTCTTCTCGCAACCGACTGTCATGGTGGATGAATGTAGATGATGTGCACCAGACCAAATAAAACTGCATGCCTGAGGGTCGGAGAAAGGAGGAGGGACTAAGAGAAAATCCCCCAAACCCAACAACAAATAAACGACAAACAAAAACAACTAGACAATCATCAATGTTTTGAATCTTACACGAATGTGTCTAGGATTTGAAAAAACAGTTCGACGTGAACGAAATCGTCCATGATGATAAAACAAGAAGAAACCCTGTTTATACATAAAAACCCTGTGTGTTCTTACTCATTCCTAAGTTCCACGCATGGTGGTGTATTACTGTACAACATTATTCAGTAATCATTGAAGACAGTTGGTGTAGTGCAACAACACCCCAGGAAGTACTGCCTGTAGAATATTATGTAAAACAAGGTCATGCTATCGAAATGCTCAAACCTGATCAAAGAATTCATATAGTATAAATATCAAACCAGCATTAGAAACATACCATAGCATACACAATAAAAAGACAAGATCATCTTTACACAGACTGTTTAAAGTAAGAACAAAAGCTGAATGGACACAACTGCTTTATGGTCAAATGTCCGAAACAACTTGCGGTGTTTTCCTCCAATACAAAACGATTGTCCACATAACCCAGTCCACTAATAACAAAGTTTTCTGTTGTTGTTTGTTTTTATCAACGGCAAAACTCACTAAGGACAGCAAGATAGCCTGGGGTAGGGTGGGACAAAAGGAATAATGCTTTATGTCATTATTGGAGAATGGCCAGCACTGAACACATTGTCTCCATGGTTCTTTGTTCAGATAAGGTCCTCGACCGGCGAAATATCTATCTCCACTGTGACCATCCGCCCTTAAAACATGAGTCCGTAACTCGCACACAGACACAGGTCACTTCTCAAAATGTTGTCAATAGTCACAACCACAGCCTTCCTCCTTTCTAAAAACAACAACAAAAACAACAACTCAAATGTATTCACCGACATGACACTCACTTTTCACACAGTCGGTCGATTTTCAAAGTCGAGGATTTCACTTGTATAAATAAACCAGCCGAGTGTCTTGGTCTAATACTGGACAAAGCCTGAACAACATGCCCGCCCGCCCCCGCCCCCACCCCCCACCCCACCCCTCAACCTTTCCCCTCTGTTTGCTTGCTGGCCTCACAAACGATCACCAGCCAGTTCACCCCCTGTCCCTCAAAATTAAGCTGGTCTTCGCTCCGCTGGGGAAATCACACATGCAAAATGAAAAAAACAAAAGTCCACAACCAACAAGACCACAAACCACCCATTCTTCAACATTGTCCAGTCTTCGTGCCTTCCTTCGCCACATACTTGGGCCACAAATAACCACTTTAGAAAGGAGCGATTCTCAACACCAAATCGATCGCCAATCTCTCAAAATAAACTGTGAAGAATGCGTTCTGTTGACCCATCGTGATCCCATACAAACAAAGTTAGTGAACAATACAAACTCCTTCCCACAAGGGACACCAGCCCTGAACCAGATTCTGGAAACGCTCTTCCTTCAAATTGCAAAACGTTTCTTGTACTGCACTGTTTTCACCGTTTTCATCGGTCCTATTGCAATAAACGTTTCAGCCTTTCTCACTTTACGATGCAATAACCTTTTGAATGTTTCCTTTCTTCATATTGCAATGAACTTTTCAATGTATCTTTCATATCATTGCAATAACCTTTTCAACCTTTTCTTTCTTCATATTGCAATAAACTTTTCCCACCTTTTCTTTCTTTATGTTGCAATGAACATTTCAACCTTTCCTTTCCGCGTATTGCAATAAACCTTTTCAACATTTTCTTTCTTCATATTGCAATAAACTTTTCAACCTTTCCTTTTCTCATAATCTTTTTAATTGCAATGAACTTTTTCAACATTTTCTTTCTTCATATTGCAATAAACATTTTAATGTTTCCTTTCCTCATATTGGAATACATTTTTCAATCTTTTCTTTCCGCATATTGCAATAAACTTTTTCCAACCTTTTCTTTCCTCATATTGCAATAAACTCATCAAAGTTTTCTTCCTTTTAGTTGCAAATGAACTTTCCAACATTTCCTAATTCTAATTCCTAGCTCATAATAATGAACTCTTTTTTTAAAAATCCCTTTCCTTCCTGTCATATTGCAAACAAAACAAGTTTCCACGTTTGCTTCCCTCAGAATTGAAAACACATTGAAGCCGCGTCCTCTCCTTTCTCCTTCCCCTCCCCTCCTCCCTCATATTGCCGGGGGCGGGGAGGGGGAGGGGGGTGACGTGGCGGAGGAGGACTGGTCGTCGGACAGGCTGAGGTGGAAGAGCGAGGCTGCGGAGGAGGTGAGGGGGGGGGGGAGGAAGGGGAGGGGGGCCAGGGGGGGGAGGGAGGGGAGGGGCCGGGCCGGCTGATTGTCAAAGCACCGTGTCGAAGAGAGCCATGCCCTTGGAGATGACCTCGTCCTGAAACACAGGAGGAATGGGGACATTTAGGGGGCAAATAATAATGCACACACACACACACACACACACACGCACAAATACATACATTAAAGACCCACCACGTTACGTGTCAAAATCATGTTTTTTGCACGTGTTTTCCCTCTTGTAGCTGGTAAGAAATCTTAAGAAATCTTCCAAGCATAAGAGGGAATTTGACACGTGACGTGGGGGGTCTTTAGCATTACAGATTGATATGTCCTGCATATCAAACTTTTAGAGAGCAACCCATTCCAAAAACAAATACTATAATCATCCTAAAGCTTTTTAAATTGGTTTTATTATTTACTGATATTAAAGCATGCTCATCGCTTTCTCTTTTTCTATCTAAAGCGTTTGCTCTTAGAAGTCGATCGGTTGTCTCTGGATAAATACTTTTTTTTCTCAAATTCTTTTCTTTCATTTTAAGGATTGCGATGTATGTGCATGATTTGATATGTTCTAGTTTACATTTATTTATTGATAAAAAGTATCGACACGGGCAGAGAGGCCTTATCAATAAAAACTTCAGACTTCTTCAGACCTCTCTCTCTCTCTCTCTCTCTCTCCCTCCTCTCTCTCTCTCTTACTCTCCCTCTCTCTCTCTCTCTCTCTTACTCTGACCCCCCTCTCTCTCTCTCTCTCTCTCTCTTACTCTCCCCCTCTCTCTCTCTCTCTCTCTACTCTCCCTCTCTCTCTTACTCTCCCTCTCTCTCTCTCTCCCTCTCCTCTCTCTCTC
>CM065686.1:5105978-5115978 GCA_017654935.2 Phymorhynchus buccinoides
TATCATTTTCTCAGAATGGTCAGTTTGACACTTAATGTCCCTTTCGTGATGCTGGGTCACATATGTATGCCACGAGAAATATTGGAATCCGGGAAAATTCCGAATTGTCCCGAGTTTGGGAAAATTCGGAATCTTCCCGGGAACATTTGGAATTCTGATTGTTCCCGGATTGGTCTCGGTAAAATTCAGAATTCTGATTTTTCCCGGGAAAATTCCGAATCTTCCCAAGCTTACATCGAAGTTACATGAATTGTGTGTGGCAGAGGAAAACTTGAAACTTGAAATGTTGAATGTGGATGAACTGAATAAGCCTTACTTCATCAAGAATGACGACAGGAATATTAACAAACAAAAGTAATAATTATATGATAATAATCAGGGAGTCCCACGGATGCACTAGAAAAAATTGTTTTTGGGTTTAGCATTCGCAATGCTACTGGCACCCTCTATCCCACCTATAGGACCCTCTATACTGTAAGTGAAGGAGTCCCAGGGACCCCTTGTTTTGCGGGACAATTGGGAGCCCTGTAATTGCTATGGTACCTGGCAGACTCTGTCCACGTGCTCCTTGGCGGTGTTGCCGTCAACTGAGGGCTCTGTGCCTCTGCCCATCATATCGTAGATGGATTGATGGTTGACAGCCAGCCAGCAAAGGCAGGCACACACACACACACAAACAAACAGTGTCAAACCCCTGGAAGTCTATCAAGGTGTTCCTTTGGGGGCGGGGTTGTTGTCCATGAAGGGCTCCGTATTATCTGCCCATCATCTCGTTGGTGGATTGATGATTCACAGCCAGCCAGCAAAGGCAGACAGACAGACAGACACGCAAACAAACACGGAAAGTAATAAGCAAACAGTGTCAAACATCTGGAAGTCTATCAAGGTGTTCCTTTGGGGGCGGGGTTGTTGTTCATGAAGGGCTCTGTATTTTGTATCTGACCATCTGGTAAACGCCTGATAGAATGCCAACACTGAAAAGCGGACAGGCATGCAGGCACACGAACGAGACAGACAGTGTGGTCACCTGGAAGACTCTCTCCACGTGCTCCTTGGCGGTGTTGTCGTCGATGGAGGGCTCGGTGTAGCGGCCCATCATCTCGTAGATGGCGTTGACGATGTCCAGCATCTCCTCCTTGGTGATGATCCCGTCCCCGTTGATGTCGTAGAGGGAGAAGGCCCACTGCAGCCTCTCCTGGAGACTGCCCCGGGACAGCACCGAGAGACCCATCACGAACTCCTGCAAAAAAACATGGAATTATTATCAGTATTTTGTCAGAATTGTCATTATTGTTGTAACTGAATTGTTGATGTTGTGCAGGGAGAAGACCCACTGCAGCCTCTGCCCCGAGACTGCCCCGGGACAGCACTGAGAGACCCATCACGAACTCCTGCCATGAAAAGTCATCTTCATCGTCATCATCGGCGTCATCATCATCATCGTCATCATCTCTTTTTAAGTCGTACAGGGAGAAGGCCTACTGCAGCCTCTCTTGGAGACAGCACCGACAGACCCATCACGAACTCCTTAAGAAACATGGAATTGTTTTATCATTATTTTGTGTAATTGAATTGTTGATGTCAAACAGGGGGGACGCCCCCCTCTGCAGCCGTTCCTGGATACTGCCTCAGGACAAGACTGGGAGACACATCCCGAACTACTGCCAAAAATGTCAATCAATCAATCAATCAACCCATCCATCCATCAATCAATCAACCCATCCATCCATCCATCAATCAGTAAATCAATCAATCAATCAATCCATCCATCCATCCCTCAATCAACCATTGTCATAATCCATCGTTGATGGGTGTCGTACTGCGATGTCTGTTATAAGAGTTCCTGGAGACTGCCCTTAACAGTACTGAGAGACTCATGACTAAATCATCTAACATAAATCAGTGTCATCATCATCATCGTCGTCGTCGTCGTCACCATCATCAGCGTAGCTGTATCATTACCACTGCTCAGGAAGGAGTCTCATTGCCACCTCTCCCGAAGACCTGCCTCTGCTCAAAATGGAGAGACCCTGAGGCCATCAGAGTCAAACCACACTCTTTAGAAGATAATCAGGCGCAATACTTATTCTAAAAACCATTTCTGATTATGTTAAGTCGGACATATACCCCCTTGTTCTTGCCCCCCGCCCTCACCACTCCCCCATCTTGCTATACGTTTTCAACAATTCTAAAGCCAGCGGTGAAGCCACAACATTGTGTAGAGTGGCACAGTGGTAGCGCGTTCGCCTCGTGTGTCAAGTAAACCCGAGTTCGAACCTGAGTACAGGGGATTTTTCCTCTCACTTTGCACTAGGGCTTACGGTCTGAACGTGGAGTCTTTCGGATGAGACGATAAACCGAGGTCCCGTGTGCCCATGCACTTAGCACACGTTAATTCCAGTGGCAACGAAAAAGTTGTCATTTGGTCAAAATTTTCCACCCCCCTTTCCTTCCTTATCAGTCATATAAAAATGGCATGCAAAAAAAACAACAAAAATGGGTGGCGCGCCTCTGGCGGCGACGCGTTCTCCAGGTGGGAACAACCCGAATTTCACAGAGACGCCTCTGTGACTATAAAGTACCTAATATTACCTAATACCATTGCACTTCTTCGCTTGGAAAAAGACGAAAGACAAAGGCAACTCAACACTTCAATGGTCCGCACTTTCCTACACTATAGTGCATTGTACTGAACTGCCCTGGACTACACTACACTTCAGTATACTAATACTACACTATACGATACGATGCGATACTACACTACACTACACTGCACTGCACTGCAGTATACTAATTCTACAGTATACGATACGATACGACACTATACTTCACTACACTACACTTCAGTATACTAATACTACACTATACGATACGATACGATACTACACTACACTGCACTGCACTGCACTGCAGTATACTAATTCTACAGTATACGATACGATACGACACTACACTATACTTCACTACACTACACTGCATTGCAGTATACTAATACTACACTATACGATACAATACGATACTACAATCCACTACATTCTGTTGACTGCTCATCCCTGCACTGCACTGCAATCTTGTACCTGGGTGACTCGGGGTAAAGTACGCGTGCACCAATGGTTTACCTCAAAGCTGATGGAACCGTTATGGTCGTGGTCGAACGTGTTGAACACATAGTGGGCGTAGGCCGTAGCGTCTGGAAACACATGAAAACAGGGAAAAGATAGATGCAATCACATCAATAATAGTGACTGTTAACACACACTCAACTCAACTCAAACAACTTTATTATCTCTTAGAGAGAAATTTAGTGTGGTGATGTCTGCGATGGACACAGTTAAAACAAGACACATTATAATATACATTAAAAACAAGATGTGCTTCTAAAACGTAAATGACAATACCATTAAATCAAAACACACATGATGATAATTATCACTTGAAAGCAAAACAGCAGTACTTAAAACAAAATGTTGCCAATATTATAACAAAATAAAATAAAACAGTACATAAAATATTACCGTTTAAGATAAATCACTTTAATTATATAATTTTAAATGCACAACACACACAATGGGCTTATTTATAACAAAACACGCATACTTTATGTTTAAACATAGTCATATATTATCATATTTACAAGTTAACATATTCACATAATAAGCTACACAAAGAAGCTGCGAAAATATTATAGTCTACAATAAACTTAACCGGATATGCTAACACACCGACACAATGATGCCAGGAGAGTGTAAAGTCGGGTTCACATTAGACGCGCAAATTCGATACGGAAAACCCTAAATAAAAGTACGGGGGGAAATTCGGACACGTGCGCAAATCTTTTCCCTTCTTTGTTTCACTTATTTAGGGATTGCGCACGAGTTTCTACATGGAATATCCGCTTAAGATAATACAATAAACAACATTAGTGTGTACATTAGTCTGTCCGGACTGCCCACGGCAACAAATCGCATAGCTCTACGTGGATGAAAGGCTCGTGGAAGCCCGAAGTAAGGTAATTGGACAGTCAAATCACCTATAACGTCTGCAATGCCATGGGAATAAGAGAAAACATCCTCTCGTTCACAAACAGGACATATAGAGAAAAGCATAACCACATCGGCGGAGGTCAGAAAATCACCAGAAAGATGAGCCTCACCTAGAGATGACCCGTGTTAGGTCAACCTACTCCACTTGTGTTTTTCACCCAATGTTAGTAATGGGGAAACATCCCCAGGAATATGGAATATTGAGAGACAGTGGTTTACTTGGTCAGTTAAAGGGGACATAAAGTCCAATTAGAAATTGATCTCTGTTACAAGATAATAAGTAAATACGCTTGT
This sequence comes from Phymorhynchus buccinoides, assembly GCA_017654935.2. Lineage (NCBI taxonomy): Eukaryota > Metazoa > Mollusca > Gastropoda > Neogastropoda > Raphitomidae > Phymorhynchus > Phymorhynchus buccinoides. The sequence continues at coordinate 5,110,316 of CM065686.1, forward strand.
ATCTGCAAATAAAAATTAGATTTTAGTTAAGATCAGCGTAAAAACGACATTGGAAAGTGCCAGATTGAAGGTTTATGAAGGCCACCATTTTGTGCTAGTTTGTGACGTCACAGACGCAGACTCCCTTAGACTTCTCATAGTCTATTAAGATAAAACCAGGAACCAAGGTGACTTCATTCAACAGCAACACTGACCTGCTACACACTGAGCAGCTACAGAAAAGAAGGAAGGGTGAGAAGCTCTTCATTAATTGTACTTGAGGGTGCCAGTCTGGTGCTGATCTCAGTCAACAAAGAACACCACACACTCTCTCTGTGTGTCTCTTTCTCTCTCTGACCTGATTCACACACACACACACACACACACACACACACACACACACACACACACACACACACACACACTCTCTCTCTCTCTCTCTTCTCTCTCTCTCTGACCTGACACACACACACACACACACACACACACACACACACACACACACACACACACACACACACACACACACACACACACACACACACACACACACACATGTACCCACATACGCACCCCCCCACATATGCAGGCTTAACATTAATGTAAGGCCGACTCGTCTTTGGACATAATGTTCCCTTTAAAGATGGGGGGAAGTTTAATGGAGGTTTGCACACTTCACAGGAGACGCACAATTAATTGATAGAGGACCCCCTGAGATGCACCACTCGACTTACTTTGCACAGATCATAACTGACAGCGCTGTCTCTTCCTCCTTCCTACCCTCCCCCCGCCCTTCCTGTCCTAATGAGAGAGGTGTCTCTGGAGAAGAGGGGAGGGAGAGGAGTGGTTCCATTTAATAAGAAAGGGTAGTGCTAGGTCATGAAAAATCCTAAAATAGGTCATACTGAAACTCATATAAAGCTAAATAAAAGCCTAGCACAGGTCACAATGCACTTAAAAAAACCTAAACTAGGTCATGATGTACTATGTACAAAAAGCCTAAAATAGGTCGTACTGTAACATAGGTCACAGTGTACTAAAATAAGCCTAATATAGGTCACAATGTACCTAAAAAAACTAAACTAAGTCATGATGTACTATAAAAACAAAAATAGATTGTACTGTACTCAGATAAAGCTTAATATAGGTCACAATGTACTAAACAAAAGCTTAATATAGGTCACAATGTAAAAAAAAAAGCCTAATATTGGTCACAATGTACTTACCAAAAACGAAACTAGGTCATGATGCACTAAGAAAAAAGCCTAAAAAACTAAAATAGGTCATGATGTACTAAAAGAGCCAAAAATAGGTTGTACTGCACTCAGATAAAGCCTAATATTGGTAACAATGTACTTTAGTAAAGCCTAATATAGGTCACAATGTACTTTAAAAACACCTAAACTAGGTCATGATGTACTATACAAAAGCCAAAAAGAGGTTGTACTGTACTCAGATAGAGCCTAATATAGGTCACAATGTACTAAAAAAGCCCTAATATAGGTCACAGTGTACTTAAGCCAAAACTGTGATGTACCAGAACAAAAGCCTAAAAAAACAAAAATGGGTCATGCTGTACTGTAAAAAAAAAGCCTAAAATAGGTTGTACTGTACTCAGAGAAAGCCAAAGATAGGTCATAATGTACTAAAAAAAAGCATAATATAGGTCAGAATGTACTTAAAAACGCCTAAGCTAAGTCATGATGTACTATTAAAAAAATGCCTAACATAGGTTGTACTGTACTCAGATAAAGCCTATCATAGGTCATAATGCACTAAAAACACACCTAATATAGGTCACAATGCACTTAAAACTATAACAAAACACTAAAATAGGCTGTACTGTACTCAGGTAGAGCATAATATAGGTCCCAATGTATGAAAAAAGCCTAATATAGGTCACAATGCACTTTAAAAAACCAAACTAGGTCATGATGTACTAAGAAAAAGCCTAAAAAACCCTAAAATAGGTGATGATGTACTATGAAACAAGCCTAATATACGTCACGATGTAAATAGGTTGCACTGCACTCAGATAAAGCCTAATATAGGTCACAATGTACCAAACAAAAGCCTAATATAGGTCACAATGTACTTTAAAAACACAAAACTAGGTCATGATGTAAGAAAATATAAAATAGGTCATGATGTACTATAAAAAAAAGCCTAAATAGGTTGTACTGCACTCAGGTAAAGCCTAATATAGGTCACAATGTACTTTAAAAAACAAAAGCCTAATATAGGTCACAATGTACTTTAACAAACACAAAACTAGGTCATGATGCACTAAGAAAAAGCCTATTAAAATAGGTCATGATGTACTATAAAAAAAAGCCTAAATAGGTTGTACTGCACTCAGATAAAGCCTAATATAGGTCACAATGTAAAAAAAAAAGCCTAATATAGATTACAATGTACTTTAAAAACACTAAACTAGGTCATGATGTACTAAAAAAGAGAACCAAAAATAGGTTGTACAGTTCTCAGATAGAACCTCACAATGTACCACAAAAAGCCTAATATGGGTCACAATGTACTTAAGAAAACCTCCAATGCACTAAGAAAAAGCCTATTAATAAAAAGAGGTCATGATGTACTATAAAAAAGAGCCTAAAACAGGTTGTAGTACAGTCAGAAAGTCAGATAGGTCACGATGTACTAAGAAAAAAGCCTAAACAAACTATTTTTACAAAAATAGGTCATGATGTATGTACTGTATACAGTCAGAAAAAGCCTAATATAGGACCTAAAACTGTAGGTCACAATGTAGTGCAGTCAGAAAAAGCCAAAAAATAGGTCATGATTTATTAAAAAAAGGCCTAATACTCAGATAATGTAGGTCACCTACACCTAAAGTAGGTCATGATGTACCAGAAAAAACCTAAACTAGGTCACAATGTACTAAGAAACAAGCCCGAAAACAAAACTACGTCATGATGTACTAATAAAAAAAGCCAAAAATAGGTTGTACTGTACTCAGATAGCCTAATATAGGTCACAATGCACTAAAAAGCCTAATATAGGTTACAATGTACTTTAAAAACACGAAACTGATGTACCATTGAAAAACCCACTAAACTAGGTCACGATGTACTAAGAAACAAGCAAAACAAACTAAAATAGTTCATGGTGTACTATAAAAAGCCTAAAATAGGTAATACTGTACTCAGATAAAGCCTAATATAGGTCACAATGTACTAAGAAACCCACTTAAGTAGGTCATGATGTACAATAAAAAAGAGCGTAAAATAGGTTGTACTGTACTCAGAATATAGGTCACAATGTACTTTTAAAAAAGCCGAATATAGGTCACAATGTACTTTACAAAAGCCTAAAAAAACAAAAATAGGTCACAATGTACTAAAAAAACCAAATATAGTCACAATGCACTTCAACAAAACCAACTAGGTCATGATGTACTATAGAAAAGCCTAAAATAGGCTGTACTATACTCAGATAGAGCCTAATATAGGTCACAATGTACCCAAAACAAGCCTAATGTAGGTCACAATGCACTTTAAAAAACCCAAACTAGGTCATGATGTACTAAGAAAAAGCCAAATAAAACTAAAATAGGTGATGAAAAAGCCTAGTATAGGTCACGATGTAAATAGGTTGCAATGCACTCAAGCCTAATATAGCTATATAGGTCACAATGTACCAAGCAAAACATAGGTTACAATGTACTTAAAAAACCCACAAAACTAGGTCACAATGTACTAACAGAAATACCCCAAAATAGGTTGTACAGTTCTCAGATAGAACCTCACAATCTACTACAAAAAGCATAATATGGGTCACAATGTACTTAAAAAACACCTAAACTAGGTCACGATCTACTAAGAAAAAGATAATCTAAAATAGGTCATGATGTACTATAAAAAAAGAGCCTAAAATAGGTTGTACTGTAGTCAGATATAACCTAATATAGGTCACAATGTACTTAAAAAAAGCCTAATCTAGGTCACAATGAACTAAACAAAAGCTTAATATAGGTCACAATGTACTTTAAAAACACAAAACTAGGTCATGATGTACGATACAAAAGACAAAAATAGGGTGTACTGTACTCAGATAGAACCTCACAATGTACCACAAAAAGCCTAATATGAAATTAGAAACTTATAAAAAATTAATGCGCATGTCAACATTTAGCCTCTCAGTGCCATTACAAACGAACAAATTGCTGCAAAGATCAAACATTTGACGCTTCAAAGATCACAAGGGAAACACAATGCAAAAGGCTTAGTAGGGGCCTAAATCCCTATGAACTCACTAATTCTGATTTGAAGGTCAAATTAAAAGAAAATAACATTTCACCCAATGCCATGGCTTCTAGATAAAAGCTTCGAATTGTTCGCAGACAAAAATTCTCACAGGGGGAAAACCAGCATTGAACTCGTTTGTCACCATGTCAAACATTGCAAGGATTGCGATTCAGGAGTATAACTATTTTATATTACTAAAAAACAAATCTACACTATTACTCCGTGTCTATCTGTAGGCCTAAATCTGTCTGTCTGCCTCTCTGCAACAACACAACTAATGTTCAATGTGAAGATTCGGGCGACATTCAAAAGCGCGGATTTCTGAACCGGATATGTTTCAAAAGCGCGTATAAACCCATGTTACGAAAGCGCGGAGGGTGACCTACCAGTGTGGAGCACAGGAGACACGAGGAATGCAACTCGGCCGCTAGCTATTCATGACAAACATCAGCAATGGTGTTACAGGCTAGTTTGTCACAATGACACTTGTTTCTTATCAATGGTGTGACACACCACATAAACATGTCACATCTCTCTCTCTGTGTTTCTCTCTGTCTCTGTCTCTCTCTGTCTCTCTCTCTCTCTCTCTCTCTCTCTCTCTCTCTCTCTCTCTCTCTCTCTCTCTCTCTCTCTCTCTCTCTCTCTCTCTCTCTCTCTCTCTCTCTCTCTCTCTCTCTCTCTCTCTCTCTCTCTCTCTCTCTCTCTCTCTCTCTCTCTCTCTATCTCTCTTTCTCTCTCTCTCTGTGCTCAAAATTATAAAACAAAATCCGCGCTTACGTATGCCGATTTGACGCGCTTTCGTAAAAAAAACTATTCCGTGCTTCTGATATGCCAATTATTACGCGCTTTCGTAAATCTCCCGAAGATTCAGTTTTTATTCTTTGTAGGTCTGCGCACTGACCGCGTCTGTTTCTAAATCAATCGATGTAAACGCATACATTATAGACATCACCGAACACACACACACACACACACGCACACACACACACACACACATACACACACACACACACACACACACACTACAATAATTATAATATTGTCTGAATCACTTTGAGTGGAAGGACGTTAAACTGAAGAACAACAACACACTCTGAAAGTCATCCTCATCGTCATCCTCATGAAAAGAGCACAGTCCCCGGAGACCAACGATGCAGACACAAATTCCACAGACTTTACATGGAGGGAAGGTTGGCAGTGGACTAGACATTCACGAGTTCACAGCAGATACAAGATAGAACGACAGCCATGCCCCCTTGGGATATGGGTCTCGACGTGCCATGTGTAAATCGTAACTGACAACACTTCCAGCATCTCTGTCTGTCTGTCTCTCTCTATATGTCTCTCGGTCTCTGTCTCTCTGTCTGTCTGTCTCTGTCTCTGTCTCTGTCTCTGTCTCTGTCTCTGTCTCTCTCT
>CM065686.1:5135978-5143478 GCA_017654935.2 Phymorhynchus buccinoides
AGAGAGAGAGAGAGAGAGAGAGAGAGAGAGAGAGAGAGAGAGAGAGAGAGAGAGAGAGAGAGAGAGAGAGAGAGAGAGAGAGAGAGAGAGAGAGAGAGAGAGAGAGAGAGAGAGAGAGAGAGAGAGAGAGAGAGAGAGAGAGAGAGAGAGAGAGAGAGAGAGAGAGAGACAAACTGCGGGGGAGGAAAGAACATGTTTTGTTTTGAAAATTAATCTGCCTGATAAGATGCTTCAATGAGCATCAGTGCTGTGAAAACTGATCCAGCCCCTGAGGTGTTGGGGTGGATTTTGTTGATATTGAGAGAGAGAGACAGTGAGAGAGAGAGAGAGAGAGAGAGAGAGAGAGAGAGAGAGAGAGAGAGAGAGAGAGAGAGAGAGAGAGAGACAGACATACAGACAGAGAGAGAGAGAGAGAGAGACAAACAGACATACCGGGGAGTGTTTCGTAAAAAAATAGTTCCCAATCCTTTTGGAAGTTTTGTGCTTGTAACTTCACCTAATCTGCCACTCTCTTTGACTCTGCCTTTTCCCTTTGCTTACTGTCATCTACTATCTTTCTGACTTATTGGCCCATTCTGCCTTTTTTGCCCCAAAAAACAATCTTCCAAATAACGTTTCTACTTTGAGCTCCTCCGAAATCGGAATGTGTCGGCTGTGCGCAGCGGGGAGACCAGTGAAAATTGAAAACGGACACATACGTACTTTGCCCATTGTGGCCTTTTGGCCTAGGAACGCAGAAGAAGAAGAAGGGCTAAGAGGGGGGTGGGGAGTGGAGGGGGGCAGTAAGGACCTACGAGAAATGGGAGAAAACGGAAATACATGTAGTATATTCCTGACATCCCCCCCCATCTACCCCCCTCCCCCTCCTCTCAATATATTGATTAGGTAGAAGAAGGGGCATCTTGGGTTCGCTGTCTGCCTTAAGGGCCTGCTACTAGACTACATACGATTCGCTGTCAATACGATGCGATCGTGACGATGCGAGTCATGATTCACGTGACACGTGCCACTCATGTATCGGGTCCACTAGAGCGAAAGTATGAATCAAAATCCGGCATTTCTCGGTTAATTCCATTTTTCCGTTTTTGCCTTTGTTTACCAAACATAGAGCTGTATTTTATGAACCTTTTCAGCTAATTATCTTTTTGGAATACTAACCCTAATCCTACCCCTAACCCCCCCCCCCCCCCCCCCCCCTATAAGACGGAAAAACGCAATGAACCACGACTGTGACAAATGCCGCGGTGTACTGCAGTACATAGGGGGGGTCCTATTAGATAATGGCCTTTATCATGACTGCAATTAATTATTGAACAAAGATAATTAGCTGAAAATGTTAATAAAATACAGCTTCATGTTTGGTAAGAAAGGCAAACACTCAAAAATGGAATTAACCGAGAAATTCAGGGGGGATGGCACATCTTGACCTATACCGAAAATCCATGTAACGTCCTCAGGTCTGAAACACACATATGGGACACTAGTAGATATAAAGATGGTGGGAACGACCCCGGAGGCAATGCCCGGAGGCAGTGCAACCCCAGGAAAGTCCCGAATTCTTAACGATATTGATTGATAGTGGCGAAAGTAGTGGAATTACTATTTTCATATACGGAAGCATTTCACGTGAATCATGACTCACATCGTCACAATCGCATCGCATTGACAGCAAACCGTACTATGTAGCGTAGCAGGTCCTTTGAGTGGTATCGACAGCTCCAGATGGTCAGACAGTTCGCGTGGAGTGCCACCCCCCCCCACCCCACCCCCCCCCCCCCCCACCCCCCCCCCCCCCCCCCCACCCCCCATCGCTACTACCGCTGTGATATTGAACGCTTCTGACAAGGAAGATGTCACCACAGGAAGGGATCCTCTCCTTCTGTCTATATCTCTGTCTCTCTCTGTCTCTGTCTCTCGCCAATTCTGTCTTTCCTATACTGATCGGGTGGCTACCAAATGAAGGCATCCCTTCATACTCTCTCGTTATCGTTTCTCTCTCTCTCTCTCTCTCTCTCTCTCTCTCTCTCTCTCTCTCTCTCTCTCTCTCTCTCTCTCTCTCTCTCTCTCTCTCCTCTCTCTCTCTGTCTCTCCTCTCTCTCTGTCTCTCTCTCTCTCTACAGTATTGTAAACATCCAATTTAATATATGTTTCAATTAGTGTTATTAGTTTCTTGTACAAACAAAAGCATTGTTAGAACAGTGGCTTTTTTTCTTCTTATATATTTTTTAAAGCTTTGAAAGTTAGGCAAGATTTACGCACTGTTTTGTAATGTCAATGTCAATTTAATAATGTAATGTCCATTTGTTGTTGTTGTTTGTCTCGCTCACTGACTGACGATTAGAAGAATATGATTGCATTGATTTGACTCTCTCTCTCCCCCCCCCCCTCGTCTCTCTCTCTCTCTCTCTCTCTCTCTCTCTCTCTCTCTCTCTCTCTCTCTCTCTCTCTCTCTCTCTCTCTCTCTCTCTCTCTCTCTCTCTCTTTCATTTATAATATTGTTTTCTATCGATGTATCTAATGTTTACAGTTTTATTTTCTATGTTTTTTTGTGTCTGTTTATATTCCTGTTTGTTTTGTTTGTTTAATAGTTTGATCTCCCCTTTCACCCCCACCTTCCCATTGTATTGTGGCCCAAGGCCGATGTACATTAAAATATTTTCCAGTTCTGAGTTCTGAGTTCTCTCTCTCTCTCTCTCCGTCCCTCCCCCTCTCTCTCTTTCCTCCCTGCATTGATCGGGTGGTTGATAAATTAAGGAACCCCGTCCTTATATGCGTAGGCCTCTTTCTTCCCATGTTTAAACACAATACAACTTTGGCCGATGCAAAACTCAAAAGAAGATTTTTAAATCACCATTGGTGTGTTAACAATCAAGCTTTCATTTTGTTGGCTTTCGATTCATACTGCCTGCAGGTGGTCACTAACATAAACCGAACAGATGTAATTACAGAGAAGGGTGGGTTTGTTAACTGAAGGCTAAACATTTTAACTGAAAAAAAATCCCTAAGCTACACAACTAACTTCACTTCGAGTTAAAATCGAAACAATTCTTGTTTTAACTGATGAATAACTCTCTTTCTGTAACCCTGGTTTTTGCTCTGAATTGAATTCAGTTTTTAGGTGAATGGGTAGAGAAAACATTTTGTTTCTTTTATAGGTTTACATTAGACATCCACAATAGGGGCATTGGGTGGATGCCTCGTGCCTCCATACGGGGAGCTGGACGACCTCGTACCCTCCACAAGTCTATCCCCGTGGGGATACCAGGGGGTCTTTCGCACAGATAGTTCCCACACATTTCTGGAAGTTCTGTGTTTGTAACTTCCTCTAATCTGTCACTCTCCTCGACTCTGCCTTTTCAGTAACATCTACTATCTTTCTGACTCTTTGACCCATTATCCTGCCTTTTAAAAACAATCTTCAAAATGTTCATCTTTGAGCTCCTTTGAAATCGGAATGTGTCGGCTGAATGCAGCGGGGAGACCAGTGAAAACTGAAAACCGAACACGTACGTAACTTACCCATAATGACCTTATGTCCTGGGAATGCAGAAGAAGACGTAGAAGAAGAAGGAAGCTTGGTGATCCAGACCGCACAGGGATTTGGCCAATGATCGATAAACGGACACACTAGACTAGACAGATAAACAGACAGACATACAGACAAATTAGACTAGATAGACAGACATACAGACGAACGGACAGACAGACAGACGGACGGACATCAGAGCCCTCTTCCCCTCCTGCCAGGCAGTGGGTGGAGACTGAATTAACTCGACCGGAGATGACCGCTGATAACCCCTCCCAGTTTTGGACTGATGATGTCTGGGGAGAGGGGGGGGGGGGGAAGGGGGGGGGGGAGGGGGGGGGACAGGGAGGGGGGAGAGGCGGGGAGAGAGAGAGAGAGAGGGGGAGAGAGAGAGAGAGAGAGAGACACAGAGAGAGAGAGGAGAGAGAGAGAGAGGTGGAGAGAGAGAGAGAGAGAAAGAGAGAGAGAGGGGGGGGAGAGAGAGACGAGATGGAGAGAGAGAGAGGGGGAGAAAGAGTGGAGAGAGAGGAGAGAGAAAGAGAGGGAGGAGAGAGAGGGAGAGAGAAAGGGAGAGAAACATTTGAAACATTTGAAATATTTGTTTATTGAGGGAAAAGAATAAGCACACAATGGGCTTGTTTACATCTGGCCCTCGAAACAAAACAAAAAAAGGATGATTAAACTTCAATTAATGAACAAAAGCAACAAGGGGGAAAAAAAGAAGAAGAAAAAAACAAGAAAAAAACAAACAAAAAACCCCAACAACTACACATGCATACACCCATCCACCCCCCCCCCCCCCACCACCACCAACCTCGCACACAGCACAGTAATCATATGAACTAATATAAATTGAATTCACAAGAATCAGGAAATACATTGTGGAGGAAGAAAAAAAAAATCAAAACAAATCAATCTAAACAAATGTAATGAGTATGACATCATCAAAACACAAGGAATTACTTTCTTAAAGTGAACAAAAAAACAAGCAACAACAAAAACCTCATGTTTAGAAACAAGATTTATGTACAAATTAACCATGTCATGAATAAACGTTTAAAACAGAAGCTACATAAGAGATTAATATGTGATGTTGTTTATATGTTTGATCATAAGGTGCTTATGGTAGATTTTCTTGAAAACATTGAGACTTGAATGAACATTAAAAGAAGCTAAAATCGTATTCCACAAACAACCGCCCGAATACAACAGACTAGTCTTGAAGAGATCAACTCTTGGAAGAGGTACTTTGATTTTAAGAACATTGCGGACGATGTTTAAATCAAATGTTTGTTTTAAAGCAGGAGGAGCGCGATCAGACATTATTTTAAACATGAAAATGGCTTTGCTATATTCAAGTTTCCATTGTAGAGGCAATATTCCTAGGTGCTGATAGTCCGTATGAGTAATGGACGATGATTTCAGAAGGATCAACTTAAGACCACGCCTGTACAAACTAAATAAAGGTTTTAGATTATTTCCACTAGCTGAATCCCATAGTGTAGAAGCATAGTTAATATGTGATTGGATATAAGAATTGAAAAACAATTTACGGCTGTCGAAATCAAGAAATGTGTAATTCTGGAAAGCTGATAGACTTTGTTTTAGATATTTGCTTGCAAAGCATAGATATTTGGTAGGACCACGAGAGATTGTTATCAACAATAACTCCAAGTATCTTGTGATGGTCAACTTATTCCATGATTTCACCATTGATATAGAGCGAATGAGAACCAAGGCAGAGATTTTGACGTTTTTGTCTAGTAATGATTAGTAAGTGTTTAGATGTTTTTGGATGTAGTTTCATATGGTTAATTTCAGACCATTCAATTAGTTTGTCAACATTGTCCTGTAAACAAGTAAAAACCTTATCTACTTTACTATCACTAGTATGCATAGTCGTATCATCTGCAAACATTTCAGTGGGAGTTGTAAGAAAAAGAGGCAGATTATTAATGTATATTGAAAATAAGATGGGGCCAAGGACTGAACCTTGGGGAACACCAAAAACAACAGGCTTTATACAGGATTCAGATTAATTTAGAATGACTCTTTGCTTTCGATCTGATAAAAAAAGACGATAGGAATTATAAGGTGTTATTAGTAATGCCATACATTTTTAGATCAACAACGATCAACAACATCAAAGGCTTTCATGAAATCAACAGCAAGAACACCTGTAATTTCATCGTTGTTAATATTAATAAGCCACTGATCTACCAGGTTGGTTAAAGCGTTGTGGCACGAATGGTTAGCTCTAAACCCTGATTGGTTTTGATGAAATAAGTCAAAGGAATTGAAATGATTCAGAATATGTTTATTTATGTGCATTTCCAAAGGCTTAGATAGGGTAGATAAAATAGAAATGGGCCTGTAATTGGAAGGATCTTCGCAATCACCTGACTTGTGGATTGGTATTATTTTGGCTACTTTAAAAGCTTTGGGAATACGAGTTTTTGAAATACATAGGTTGTAGACATATGTGAGTGTTTCAGCAATTACATGGGCAGATAACTTCAGTATCTTAGCATCAATTCCATCAATGCCTCGCGTGTTTGTCTGTTTCAAGTGGGTAAGAGTCGAAAAAGCTCGTGTACACTCAATAGCGGAATATCAGCACACTCTTTAATTTTTTTAGTATCACAGAAGTTCTGCAGAATATTTAGATTGTTTTCTGAAGTTCTATTTGATGTTATTATTGTGGTGGCCATGTCACAAAAATGTTTATTCATGTCTTCTGTCGATAATTTAACAGATGGGTTCTTAGTCTTTACACTTTTATTGGTTAATTGATTTATTGCTTTCCAAATTGATTTACTATCAGATTTAGTAGATATAAGATTTTTAAAGTATGTTCTCTTCGCAGATCGTTTAATAGAATTAACCAAATTTCTTTGCTTTTTAAAATTATCTTTATCTCCTGATGCCAAAAGCGCAGCGCGCGCGCGCGAGAGAGAGAGAGAGAGAGAGAGAGAGAGAGGGAGAGAGAGAGAGAGAGAGAGAGAGAGAGAGAGAGAGAGAGAGAGAGAGAGAGAGAGAGAGTGGCGGACGGGCATACACAGAGATAGAGCGACCAGGATGATAGATTGAGCGAAAGAGAGAGAACCCTGAACCCTGAACACTGTGAAACATATAACAAGGATCAAGAATCTAGGCGATGTCTATTCGTACAGTCTGTCCCTGAGAGCGAAAAACAAAGAGAGAGAGAGAGAGAGAGAGAGAGAGAGGAGAGAGAGAGAGAGAGAGAGAGAGAGAGAGAGACGAGAGAGAGACAAGACTACTTCATTATCTCATAAACACATGGATAAATTAGTGAGTACAGAGAGAGAGAGAGAGAGAGAGAGAGAGAGAGAGAGAGAGAGAGAGAGAGAGAGAGAGAGACACACACACAGAGAGAGAGAGAGACAGAGAGAGAGACACAGAGACAGAGAGACAGAGATAGAGAGAGAGAGAGAGAGAGAGACAGAGAGATAGAGACAGAGACAGAGTGAGACAGAGAGAGACAGAGAAAAAGAGCAGGTGATTGGGATTTGGGAGAAACCAAATACATCTAGCTTACGTGTCTTTGGAGACACTGTCGGAGAACGCAAAAAAAACCCACCTAAACCTCAAGACGAGAGGACCAATCAAACGGCACACGGATCACTGAGAGCCAATGGGGCAAAAGCTGCCTTCCTTTTCTCACAGGGCTGTGGATTAGAGGTCTAGACACCTCGTGAAGACGTAGTGAGCCCTTTTAATGCACATTAAGGCCCCCAGTCTCCAATTAGCTAGATAGATGATAATAATAATACAAAATAATTCTTCTATAGCGCTATTCCCCTGATACAACAGGACGCTGTAAGTTTACCCCACACACACAAAAGATATTCAAAATACATGTGCTTACAATTATTTAGAAAAACAAAAATCACGTTATCGCACGCACACACACACGCACGCACGCACGCACGCACACACGCACTGCACACGCA
>CM065686.1:5148478-5155978 GCA_017654935.2 Phymorhynchus buccinoides
GGAAACACCAAGTCACATTAACTAACCACACAATAGAGAGATATTGATAAGAGAGAGAGCTAGAGAGAGAGATGAGAGAAGAGAGCGAAGGGGAGAGAGAGAAGATCTGGTTTAGATAGAGAGAGAGAGAGAGAGAGAGAGATTCCGGATTCGGATTCGGATTCGGGATTCGGAAGGTTTTAATGAACCAGGCCATGATGCCCATGTCATGGGGATGGGGATTACAATAGGGAAGAATAAAAGATATCAATAAATATGAATAACACAAATAAATGATAACTCAATTAAATAGTTGAAACAAAATCAATCAATTATGTTGAACCAAGCAATTAAAAAAAAAAAGAATGAATCAGTAAATAGATAAATAAATAAAATAAACATAATAAATAAACTATACCTAACTAATGTAAATAAATAAAACCTCTTAATTTAATAATTTAATTAATTGAAATTAAATAAAATTAAATCAATCAACTAACTTGATCAATACATCAAAACACTCAATCAAAGCAGTTTTCTTGTTCAATTAGTGAACAAATAAATCAAACAATTGTCTAGCCAACCAATCAACCAGCCAGTAAAACAATAAATAAATTAGTTGATGAAACAACCAATTTCAATCCATCAATCGATTAATCAAAATAATAGCCAACCTACAAACCATGGATTAAATCAAATCAAATCAAACAATCCATCATTCAACCAGCCAATCAAGAATTCAAACTTCAATAAATCAATCAAGCAACCAGCAAACATATATTTGCCTTCATCTCATATTCTATACGCGCGCACACGCAACCTGCGCACGCACGTGAGCGCAGCACGCACACACCACATGCACCACACACACACACACACACACACGCACACACTACACACACACACCACACACATACACATACAATATATATATATATATAACATAATGCACGCCATATACACGCACACAAACACACCCAACCGTGAATACATGAATATATACATACAGTTCATAATCATGTAGAAACATAAGATATGTACCGCTAGTAGAATATTGAAAATCAATAGAAAACAGTCGTAATATGATACATGATTAATATATAGCCAATTAAATAAACCACCCCTCATTCAACCAGCCGTTCAATCATTCAAACTTCAAATAATCAACCAAACAACCAGCTCGTAAGCCACCTATGACAATTCAATTAATTAACATGCTAACAAAATATGCAAACATAGGGAACTTACAACAAAATATGCACTCCAAGCATACCCTATAATTAGCACAGGAAGCAGCGTGTTTCTTTACATAGTGAACACAGTCACATGTATCCATTAGCAAATTACATTTCGGGACCCATACACCCTCCCCCTCCCCCCCCCCCCCACTCCTCCCCATCAGCAATTCAAATTTCTTTTCTTTTTTCCCTTAACATACACACCTTCCCCTGTAATTCCACAGAAAATGTACACACACAGAATACACACATACACACACACACACACACAGACACACACACATGCTGACACACACACACACACCACACACACACACACACAAAACACACAACACAACCACACAACACACACACACAACACACTACGAACACACACACACACACACATATGACACAGACACACACGACACACACAAAAAAACACACAAACGCCACACACACACACGCACACACATACATACACACACGTACATGCACACGCACGCACATAAATACACAAATACACGCACGCATACAAACACACATACACATATACACACACATACAAACATGTGCACACCTACTCCCAAGCATGGTTACCTGAATATACACATACATGTCATGTATAGAAACATCAGATACGTACTGATATTAGAATTTTGAGAATCAATAGAAAACAGTCATTGATTGCATTCACACAAGGAAATACATACATATCAGGTTCCATATTATTATGCCGTATAAGCTTAGCAAATTAGCAATTAAGAAAAACAAGTTTATTCGTGACTATCTTCATAGTTCTTTTTAATTACTCCCTTTCTGTTCTATTCCAACGTACCTCTGTTTTATGGCTTCGAATAAATACCAAGCAACAACTTTACAGTGTTTTTTCACTAGCCATTAGAATAGCCATGGCAAAAGCTGATGGTCGTGCAAAGAATTTACGAGGTAAATATTTTAATCTTATATCAGAATAATGTGGACATACAAATAAGAAATGTATTTCAGATTCTAAAACATTGGGACAAAAAGGGCAGCACATAATATCAGGTGAACTAGCATGGAAACGATATTTATGAGTTTTAATAGGAGACACATCAAGTCTAAAGCGTATAAGGACTTTTCTTATAGCTATGTTATTAATATCAAAAGCTGCATGAGGGAAGGGGTGGGAACAGATTTAAAAGATGCATAGAAAGAATAGCGTTCACCTGAAACATCACTACTCCAATCCTGACGGAAACAATCTATTAGTCTTTGCTTGAATACCCGTAGGAATACATTATTGTTATGATACACCTTGGTTTTCCCAAACGTGGCCAAACCCATACTTATACAATGTGAAACACACTTTTGAAACCCAAGTAGTTTTGTTTTTACAATGTAAATTGTACAACATTTTATATGATTTATATGATATCGGTTTACAGGCATTGCCAATAATTTTAGCCAAAATTTTATGCATTTATTTACAAACGCATTATTTATGTAAAGGAAAGCAGATGTCTTCCAGTTTCTGCATAAACTAGAAGCATTATGAGTCCTAATGCTGACGTTTGAGAAATCTCTTTAGCGCAAACAAAGTGAACCCTTTCAATAATTGTTTGATCAGCCATGAGAACGAACCCCAAACTTCCGAAGCATAAGACAACATGGGCTGTATCTGGCAGTCAAATAACTTAAAAAACACAGAAGGTGATTGATCGCCAACAGTCCATAATAGTTTCAAAATACAAATAACTGCTTTCTTTCCCCTTAACGCCATATCTGCAAGTGCATGCGAAAAGGAAAGCCTAGTCGAAAAAATGACACCAATGTATTTATAACAGTTAACAATTTCAATTTCTTTTTTTATCATACAGCCATTTCTCTTTAGATGAAATATAGCCACCATTTCTAAATATAACAATTTTGGACTTTTCAAAGTTGACAAAAAGACTTAGTCTGTTAGCTGTGTCTCTTAAAATGTTTAGTTGTCGTTGAAGACCAGTCACAGAATAGGAGGGTGAAGATTACATCGTGGGGAGAAAGAAGAGTGATGAAAGTTCTAGGAGGAAGAGAGAGGGGGATCGGGGAGAAGGAAGTACCTAAGATGAGAGAGAGGGGGGGGGAGTTGGACGATCAAGAGTGGAGACAACAGAGGAGAGGGAGATTTCTCCTAGTATAAGATTTAGAGGAGGATGAGAGGAGAGGAAGGGATGATTCAGGACCGGGGGGAAGAGAGGCTTTGAGGAGATTAGAGAGGGGAGGGGGGGGGGGGGAGAGAGTAGAGGAGAGAGCGGTAGAGGGAGGAGAGAGGGGAGAGAGGGAGGATCGAGTGAGAGAGAGGGGGAAGGAGGGGAGTGGATCTAGGGGTGCGGAGAGGGAAGAGATAGAATGAGAGAAGAAGGTGGGGGAGGGAGGAGAGGGGAGAGAAGGGGAGGAGGGAGAGTCAGAGGTACTATGGAGGGGACGAAACCCAGGGGGGACAAAAATGGTTTAATTGGTGTATCGGGGGGCCCGTAGTAACACCGCTGATTTTAGAGAGAGAGTGAGGAAGGGGACGAGAGGCATTTAGAAGAGAGATGGGGGTATAATTGTAGGGACAGGCAGGAGAAGGGGTGGGATGTAGAGAGGGAGTTTACAGATTATGGGAATGGGGGAAGGAAAGGGAGATGGGTAGAGGAGGGGGAGGGGAGATTTAACAAGAGAGGGCGTAGAGGGGGGACTGATTCAGAGTGGGGGGACGAGGGGCAGAGAGAGTAGAGGAGAGGGGAGAGTTGCTTGGGAATGAATGAATGGATGGAGTGCATAAAGTTTTTCACTTTATGTGAGGGATAAATAGGGATTAAAGCAACAAAACAGTGCTTGGCTTTTTTTTCGTTTTCCAGGGTCCCTTCATGCAAAAAAAAAAAAAAGAGAGGAGGAGAGAGGAGAGGAGAAGAGGAGAGGGGAGGAGTAGAGAGGACGAGGAGAGGAGAGGGAGGAGAGAGAGACAGAGAGAGGGGGTAGAGAGAGAGAGGCGAGGAGAGGAGCGAGAGAGGGTAAATGAGAGGGGGGAAGAGGAGGGGAGAGGAGAGACAGAAGAGAGAGGAGAGACAGAAGAGAGAGGAGAGACAGAAGAGAGAGGAGAGTGGGGACGGAGGGAAGAGAGAGACGAGGAGAGAGAAGGAGAAGAGAGAGAGAGAGGGGAGAGAGAGGAGAGGAGAAGAGTGAGGGACTGAAATGGAGAGAAGCATGACAGGAAGTGTGGAGGGAGCGCGAGGTGAGAGAAAGAGAGGGGAGGATAGGGAAAGAGAGTTAGGAGAGAGAAGAGAGAAGGAGAAGTGTGGGAATGAAGAAGAGGACGAGAAGAAGTGTGGGAACAAAAGGATGATAAAACAAGAGAGAAAGAGAGTGGACAAAAGAAGAGAAGAGAGAGAGAGAGGAGGAGGGTGAGGAGAGAGAGAGAGAGAGAAAGATAAAAAGAGAGAGAGAGAGAGAGAGAGAGAGGAGAGGGGAGAGGGGGGGGCAAGAGAGCGAGGAGTGAGGGGAGGGAGGGGGAGAGAGAGGAGGGGGGAGAGGAGAGGGAGAGAGAGAGAGAGGAGAAGGAGGAGAGGGAGAGAGAGAGAGACTCGTTGGAAGGCTCAATTTAAATCCATTTTGCAAACAGATAAACACGTTTTTTAAGAAAATAAATTATATTATTTATCCCCATAAGGGTGGGGAACATGTCATCCAGAGACTGAAACAAGGGGGGGGGGGGGGGAATCAGCTGGTTGGAGTGTGGAGAGACATATGCTTTGAAGACATATACATAAAAGGCAGACAGAGAGACGGACGGACAGACAGACTGAGAGAGACAACACACACAGATTGAGAGACAGACACAGAAAGTCAGATGGAAAAAGACAAACCAACGGACAGAGACAGTGAATACAAAAGAGACTATCATTTAGAAACACAGTTTTCCAATTTGCAAACGGAAGTTCCTTTCATCCAGACTGGAATGATATACATGGGGGGATTACTGAACAAACAGTTCGTGTTCTGGGTGAATGCCGTTTTGTTTGTTTGTTAACCCTTTCCCCGCCAATGTCCCATTTTATGCACCACAATGTTTTAACACCCATGTCACCGAAAGGCATCAAGTCAGGGCCTGTTATCCAAAGACCCTATTTTCTTAATTTTGGCAGGTAAGGATAAGCCTAATGTTATATAATATTACGATGGCTTGGAGTCAAAACGGACTATCTTTAGATAGTCCATTGACATATTATTGAACATAGTACGAAAACTAATTAGTTGTAAAAAAAAGACTGCAGAAATATAAACAGCAGAACCCCCTTTATATATCTCTGCAGTCATTGTTTGATACAAGTTATTAGTTTTTTGTAATATGTCCAATAATACGTCAATGGACTATCTAAAAGATAGTCCGTTTTGACTCCTAACCATCGAATGTTATGTCACCAGAGGAATGTGCAATATTGCAGATCATTTTTTTTCTCTTCTCAGTTAAGTTAAATGGTATTTTTTGGGCTGAAAAAAGGCTGGCGGCAAAATGGTTAAGACAAAAGCAAAGCCTTGGCTTTTCGCAAGGGAAGGGGACTGTGTTGGGTTTGTTTTGTTCACGTTCTGTCTGTTCCATTTAGGCATCGACATGGCAGCCAATGTTGTTGGTTTTATTTTAACTTTTGTTTCCTTCCAGTTTAGCTCAGCCCTAATACGATGTGCATCTCTTCAAAGCGAGGGGAAAATGAATGACAAATGTTTATCATTTTACTTCTTTCCCGAATAAGAGCAGTGCGTCTTTGCAGCCATTTGAATCCGTGATTGGGTTGCATTTTAAAGACCCACCAGATCACGAGTTAAAATCACGGGTTTCATGTGTTTTCCCTCTTATAGCTGGAAAGAAATCTTGTTTTGAACAGGTCTCACTCCCATGCAAATGCCCCAAATTCAAACCGAAACATCATGTTAAAGAGCAGCCTCAATTTGAAGTTGGGGACATGTGTATGTGGGTCACAGCTACCCAGAAAACAACAAGGGACTTAATTGTGGTGCGTCAGTGTATCTTTAAAGACAATTATGCATATTAGCCTTGTACATGTATTTCTCTTTGTTAAGTGTCAAATTTGAATAATGGGCGATTTCCTTGAAGTATGAGTTGTGGGAGTTATCTGCTATTGTGCTAACATTCCAAATGACCCAACATCGACTTTGAACAAAGATCAAAAGGCTAGTGTGCGCGATAGAGACGTATTGTGAAATGTTGTGTATTGTAGTTTGTGTGACTGGTGATGTTGTTGTAGGATGTGCTGCATTCCTGTTGTTTGATTTATATGTAATGTTGTGGTGTGATTCGCTCACCCTCCATAAGGGTCTCCGACCAATTGGACGCTAATCTCATCATCTTCGTGATTCGCTGCATTGCCTGGCATAACAAGACAGCTGTTTGTTCATTTCTTTTGTTTGATTTTTGTTTCTTTTCAGTTCATTTTCTTCCAATTTTTTTTATATTTTTTCTATGTACCCCCAAGGGGCTTTCGGAAATAAACCTTGAAACTTGCGTTATACGATAGCATTGTGAATAAAACGTGTAAAGGATGCCCATTTTGCAGACTGTTGACCAACCATCTCGAAATATCCATTGTATAAAAACCGCGAGTCGGGGTTCTGTAACGTAATCGAAACATATACAGAACATCTATTTTGTTATGATTACAATGATTGCTTTGTATAATAATGGGATAATTCTCTTGATCATCCCCGAAAACCACACACACACGACACCACACACACACACACACACACACACCACACACACACACACACACACACACACACACACACACACACACAGACACACAGACACACACACACACCACAGACACACACACACCACACCACACACACACACACACACACACACACACACACACACCACACACACACACACACGTCTCTCCTCTCTCTCTCTCTCCTGTCTCTCCTCTCTCTCTCTCTCTCTCTCTCTCTCTCTCACTCTCTCCACCGATTCTCTCTCTCTCTCTCTCCACAATGTATTTTCTGATTCTTGTTAATTCAATTTATATTATTTCATGTGATTACTGTGCTGTGTGCGAGGTTGGTGGTGGGTGGGGGGTTAGGTGGAATGGGTGTATGAATGGTGTTTAGCCTGGATTCCCCCCCCCCCCCCCCCCCGTTGCTTTTGCTCATTAACTGAAGTTTTAATTATGCTTTTCTACTTTTGTTTCGAGAGCAAGATGCAAACAAGCCCATAGTGTGCTTATTCTTTTCCCTCAATAAATTGTTTTTTTCAAACATTTCAAATGTTTCTCTC
>CM065686.1:5158478-5163478 GCA_017654935.2 Phymorhynchus buccinoides
ATGGACTTTACATGCTAGCAACACAGCTGCAGCAGCCCGACTAATGAAACAACCTCTTGTGCAAAGAACCCCAGAAAAAACCCACCCTGCATGTTGAAAATTGCAATACTTTTTCTGATAAGAAAAAGACACCAACGAAATTACGCAAACAGGTCTTCAGCTTCTCCATTGGTTCTTTGTTGAAATTAATGAGACCACAATGTAATTGACAATGACCACATCTTTGTATCAAACAACACTTAAGTAAGTTAAGGCTCTTGGAAATGACCATCTTAGTTAGCCATACAGACAATAGGATGAAAAGAGAGCGGGGGGAAAAGCCTACCTAAAAAGGGGGGGGGGGGGGGGGGGGGGGGGGGGGGGGGGGGGAGAAACAGAGAAGAAAGGGGAAAAAAAGAGAAAAGGAACAAGGAAGAAAGGAGAGAAGGGGGGGGGGAGGAAAGGAAGGAAGAGAAGACCGAAGTAGACCAAAGAAACAAGGAGAAAATGGAAAAAAATGAAGGCGGAAGGAAATGAAGGAAAAAAGAAAAGCATAGGGTGGTGGTGGGTTGCATGATGAGTGAGCAAGATAGCAGCGGAGAGCAGATGAAGGATTGGGTGTGGTGTGATGAGTTACATATTTGTTTTAATGATCAAGCTCCCCTGCATCTCTCTGATCTTCTTCATCTCTATAAATGTCCCAGCTCGCCAACTACGTTCGTCTTCTGATTCTCGTCTCCTTTCCATTCCCTCCATCCGTCTCAAATCTGCTGGCCAACGTTCTTTTTCTTGTCAAGCACCATCTCTTTGGAATTCTCTGCCTTCTCCTCTCCGACACTCCAACTCAGTCTCCTCATTCAAAACCTCTCTTAAAACCCATCTTTTTCCTGCTGCACCCTAAATATTTGATCAGTTGTCTATCGTTGTGTGCACGTGAGGGAAGATTGAATAAGAGGTTTGCCGCTGTGCAGGTGTTTTTGTGTGTGGAGTGTGTGTGTGTGTGTGAGTGTGTGTTGTGTGCATATGTGATGTGTGTGTGTGAGTGTGTTGAGTGTGTGTTGTGTGTGTGTGTGAGTGTGTGTGAGTGTGTGTGTGTGTGGTGTGAGTGTGGTGTGAGTGTGTGTGAGGTGTGTGAGTAGATGTGAGATGCGCGCGCGCGCGGCGCGCGCAGCGTGGTGTGCGTGTGCGTGGTATGTGTGTGTGTGTGTGTGTGTGTGTGGGTGTGTGTGTGTGTGTGAGTCGTGTGTGTGTGTGTGTTGTGTGTGTGTGTGTTGTTGTGTGTGTGTGTGTGTTGTGTTGTGTGTGTGGTGTGTGTTGTGTGTGTGTGTGTGTGTGAGCATGCATGTGTGCATACATGTGTGCTTGTGTGTGTTTTGGGTGTGTGTGTGTGTGTGTGTGTACGCATGTGTGTGTGTGTGTGTGTGTGTGTGTGTGTGTGTGTGTGTGTGTGTGTGTGTGTGTGTGTGTGTGTATGTGTGTGTGTGTGTGTGTGTGTGTGTGTGTGTCTGTCTGTGTGCGTGTGTGTGTGTCTGTCTGCGTGCGTACGTTGTGTGTGTGAGGGTGTTTGTGCATGTGTGTTGGTGTATATGGTCAGTCCGTGCGGCTCGGTTGCTGTGGCTTATTGAATTGGGTATGAACGAGTTGGCGTCGATAAATGTGTGGGTGTGTTGTGTGTGTGTGTGTGTGTGTGTGTTTTGTGTGTGTGTGTGTGTGTGTGTGTGTGTGTGTGGTGTGTGTGTGTGTGTGTGTGTGTGTGTTTTAGAGAGAGAGTTGCTTTGTATATGCATTGTTGCTGGTTGGTGTCATTCTTGAATGCTGTTTTTGATGTCTGTTGATGAATAATTGATTGTAAAGCGCTTTGGGCTCATCTGAGGTAAAGCGCTATATAAATGTACTATTATTATTATTATTATTATTATTATTATTATTATTATTACTATATATTATTATTATTATTATTATTATTATTATTATTATTATCATTATTATTAATGTAAATTTATGTTTCATATTTTTATTTAATATTTTAGTTTTGATATATCTCATCTCATTTGACATGGTGGAAGACAAGTTGCCTTGTGCGTTGTACAATGCCAATGGACAATAAACGAGAAGCTTATGACTTATGACTTATGTCAAGGACTACATAAAAACAACAACAACAACAACAACAACGACAACAAGAGCAACAAGACCAACCAAATACAAAACCTCAGAAACAATGACAACAACAACAAGGGAAAGCATGGATTGAGAAGTCAAGTCTGATGCAGCAAACGCACACGATGTTTATTAGATAAATGCATTATTTCCCTGACTTAACACATTCCCCCATGCTCATTTCAAAAGCAAACAAACCGACAACAACAAAAACAGAAAGAAAGAAAGCACTGGCAAGCAAAGCCATTTGCAATGGACACAAACTGTTCAGACTGTATTTGGCCTCATTGCAGTTGTAGTGTCCCATAGGGCTCACAAAACTTCCGCTCGTAAAATGGCGGCTGGCTTGTGAATTACTTCCCCTGCTAGAAAACTCTCTATCTGTCTCTGTCTCTGTCTCTCTCTCTCTCTCTCTCTCTCTCTCTCTCTCTCTCTCTCTCTCTCTCTCTCTCTCTCTCTCTCTCTCTCTCTTTCTGAACGTGTGTGTGTGTGTGTGTGTGTGTGTGTGTGTGTGTGTGTGTGTGTGTGTGTGTGTGTGTGTGTGTGTGTGTGTGTTTGTGTGTGTGTGTGTGTGTGTGTGTGTGTGTGTGTGTGTGTGTGTGTGTGTGTGTGTGTGTCTCTCTCTCTCTCTCTCTCTCTCTCTCTCTCTCTCTCTCTCTCTCTCTCTCTCTCTCTCTCTCTCTCTATCTATCTATCTATCTCTCACGCACACACGCGCGTTCTGTCTGTCTGTCTGTCTGTCTGTCTGTCTGTCTGTCTGTCTGTCTCTCTCTCTCTCTCTCTCTCTCTCTCTCTCTCTCTCTCTCTCTCTCTCTCTCTCTCTGTGATGTAAAGTGTTGTCTCTCTCTCTCTCCCTCCCTCTCTCTCTCTCTCTCTCTCTCTCTCTCTCTCTCTCTCTCTCTCTCTCTCTCTCTCTCTCTCTCTCTCTCTCTCTCTCTCTGTCTGTGAGTGCTCTCTCTCTCTCTCTCTCTCTCTCTCTCTCTCTCTCTCTCTCTCTCTCTCTCTCTCTCTCTCTCTCTCTCTCTCTCTCTCTCTCTCTCTCTCTCTCTCTCTCTCTCTCTCTCTCTCTGTGATGTAAAGCCCTGAAGCATGGAATGGAATAATTCCCTGGAGCCGCGAGGTGCCTGCAGCCAATGATCTAATCAAGAGAGGTTGCAAGGTCCCTAACCCCCCTCCCCCCACATTTTTCAAATCCCCTCCTATTGCCCCCCCCCCTCCTGCTCCCTGCATCATGTTAGTCTCAACGGCCATCAACCAGTCAGCTCTCTGTTTGCCGTCACGTGGTTTCTTTTTCTCTCTCGTTGCAGCCTATTGAGCTGAAATGGGAGGGGGGGGGGGGGGGGGGGGAAAAAGATGGAGAGGGAGGAAAATGAACACATCAGATTAATTGTTGTTTTGAGCGCAGCCAGAATTCGATGTTTGCTTTTCGATGTTTTATATGGATAAAATGTTGCATTGTCTTGTTCTTGTTATTATGGCACAGGTATATTTGTCCATGATGTTACACTACTTGTTGATATCGTTTGTCGTTTCTGATAGTAATTAGCATAGACATCACTCTGTATTGATGTTTGATAGTTTAAACATGTGTGTGCTTTTTTAATCATATTTCTGTGCCCCAAGTGGGTATGAAATAAAACATTTGCCTTGCCTTGCCATGCCTTTATTATTCCTATTGATTGTTCATTTAAACTGTTTGAAGTTCCAAAGATATCCATTCCCAACGGCTTCAACCTTTAAAAATGTCTTCTTATCTTCCTGAAATGACTTTTTTGGTAAATTAAAGTTTACTAGCGCTTCGCGCGTCGACTCCGTCCCCTTACAGCTAAACACTCCCCTTCGCTGCTTCGACTCAGCGCTTCCGACTCCGCCCCCTTACAGCTAAACACTCCCCTTCGCTGCTTCAACAAAGCGCTTCGAGTTCTTGCGCTTCACGTGCGGATCAACTTTTGCGCTTCGCGCTTCGGGCTTCGACTTTTGAATCCGCCTCCTTGCGCTTCGTGATGCTTCGACTCAGCGCTTCGCGCTTCGACTTATGGCTTTGACCACTTAGCGGAGGTTTCCGAAAAGTAAGGACGGCATGACCTTTCGAGGGTGCCAAGGATGCCCAAATTTGGTGTCGATCGGTTGAGAACTGTGGCCGTGTATAAGGGACACACACACACACAGACAGACAGACAGACACACATACAGATTTCGAAAATATATATAAGATCTACATTGACTGTTCATTGCTACGTCCTCCAATTGTTCTAAATATGTAGACATAATTTCCAACTGCATCAGCCCTCCAAAATTAATGTCCTGCTAATTTTCCTGAAAATATGCATTTAAAAAAAAATCAAAGTTCATTTGAAATCTTGGTGCACAGCGTCATCATTCAAATCTAAAGGTCTGTGTATACGTTAACACTATTCACAAGATATTTATTTTCCCCCCATGGCAACACATTGAGCTGTAAGTCAGAGTGGGCTATCACTGTGTTGCCAGGAAATAGAACTATCTCGTGAATAATAATGTTAACGTGTATACAGACCTTAAGCAAAGAAAGGGCGGGTGATGTTCACATGATTTTTCGATTGAGGAAAGATAAGATAAATCGAACATTAACCGGTGTCCAGTCGTCGAACAGTAACACTTTACGTTTTTATTCATGCAGGAGCTGACAGACTGACTCATAAGTTTTCGTTTGTCGGGATCCAGATTTATCATTATGACCTAGTGTGTGTATGTATGTGTGTGTGTGTGTGTGTGTGTGTGTGTGTGTGTGTGTGTGTGTGTGTGTGTGTGTGTGTGTGTGTGTGTGTGTGTGTGTGTGTGTGTGGGGGGGGGGTAACAGAAGTGTAATGTTTGCAACATGA
>CM065686.1:5183478-5190978 GCA_017654935.2 Phymorhynchus buccinoides
ATGACATGGGTGTTAAGGTCATTCTGGTGCAGTTTACATAATCGTTCTTCATGGGGTATTCCAGTATTCTGGCGGTGAATGAGTTTATGATTTTACAACACAACACACGCCAACAGCAATACCAATGAGCAGCAATACACTGAATATAACTGAAGAAAAAAAGGAAAGAAAAAAAGAGCGAACACAGGAAGGAAGAGTAGAACGAAGGAATGAAGAACAAAAGACAGGAAGGAAGGAAGAAAGAAGAAAAACAAGTGTAGAAGGGTGATGGCAATAGTGGTTAAAACCACTCACTGACAAAGATCTATTTGGGAGTCCCTACAGGAGTATCCACTTTAAAAGATGCCCTTCATTCTCCGCCAGTCCCTGCCCTTTGATGTTTGAAGCAAGCAGTGTCGAACAACACACACACACATATCATTATGCGCACACAGACACACCCGCAAGCGGGCATGCGCGCACACACGCGAGCATGAGCACACGCACATACGCATATGCATAGAGATAGAGATAGATAGATAGAGAGAGAGAGAGAGAGAGAGAGAGAGAGAGAGAGAGAGAGAGAGAGAGAGAGAGAGAGAGAGAGAGAGAGAGAGAGAGAGAGAGAGAGTGTTGATGCTTTATTCAACAGTTTGTATCATGAATTGTGTTTCTGGGTGGGGTGAGTGGTAGTGATTGTGGTGATGGTAATGAGTGTGTGTTGTGTGTGTGTGTCTGCGTGTATGTGTGTGTGTGTGTGTGTGTGTGTGTGTGTGTGTGTGTGTGTGTGTGGGGGGGGGGGGTTATGTGCATGCCTATTTGTATGTATGTGAGCGAGTATATGTCCTTGTTGAAATTCGTGCTTTTAATGTGTGTGTTGTTGTTGTTAAGCGCATAGAGCTCCACATTTGGTGGAGGAACACGCTATGTAAATGCTTCATTATTATTATTATTATTATTATTACTACTACTACTACTACTACTACTACTACTACTACTACTACTACTACTACTACTACTACTACTACTACTACTACTACTACTACTACTACTACTATTATTATTATTATTATTATTATTATTATTATTATTATTAACATCATCATTATTAAGGATAAAGACAGAGACAAAGCGTTTTGGGCATATGAAAAAGACAGATTAAAAAATAACGATAGACCGACAGAAAACAAATCACCTAGTTAAACATACCTTTCCATTTCTCCCCTTCCTATTCCCTCCTTTCTTTCTCTCCCCTCTCTTTCCTTCTTACATTCCTTCACTCATCCATCACTTTCTTTAAAAAGAATACCCCACCCCCACCAATCCCTCCCTCCATTACCGGTGATCATTCTCGCCAATCAGAATAAAGCTTGTAAATAGTCAATCTCGGTCGTCTGCGAACTGTTTCGTACATATCCCATCTAACCTTGCGTAGCTCGGGCGGAAGTCTTAAACCGGATGAGGAAGTTTCCCTGAGGGAAATCCACACCGGAAGTTCTGTCACGAGAGTAAGCCAACAGGCACACTTATATATCTTGCCAATGTTGTATTCACCTTAGTGTTTCGATGACATCGTTTTGACTACAACAAATTAGTGTACTCGTTCCGCAACCTTTTGATCCTTGAACTCGATTATCCTTTTTTGTTTTGCTTTTATACATTATATTATGTCAACTTACACTCATCGTTAATTAGTATTAGTCTTTGGTATGCATCGTTCACCAGAACCATGCTCAGTTAACAAGGCCAACAGCATCAGTTTACAAGACCTTTAAAAATGAATGTGTAAACTTTTGTTCTTGTTTTGTAAATTTTGTATTTGCTTTTGAAGAAGGAACACTGAAGATGTTGGTTTTGTGTACAATATCCTTAAGGCTTTACTCTCTGAATGTGAATGGGTTTTTCTTCTTCTCCTTCTTTTCTTTGATGGCTCAGACAGTTTGCTGTCATATAAGCACAGATGCACCATGCTGCCGTTATGAGCCTAACTAAGAAAAAGTTAGGCGGCAGACTCATCATGTACGCCTTCGGCTGGAGGAAATTATTGTAAGTGTTTCTTGAAAAAAAGGCAGGAGAATGGAACAGTAAGGCAGAAAGACAGTAGATGACAGTAAGCAAAGATAAAAATGTAGAGTCAAAGAGAGAGACAGATTAGAGGAAGCTACAAGCCCAGTATTTTCAGAAGGTGGGGGAACTGTTTGTACAAAAGAACTCCCGGTATCCCCACGGGAGTGGGGATGTTGTTAATAACCTTGATTAATCACAACTACAGATGAAACTGTTTCTTGTTTGGAGTATTGTTTTTGCTTAATAAAAAGATACTAAGATAGAAGGGAGATGCACGGAGAGAGAAACATAGACGAAGCGTCCCGAAAAGATAAATCGCAGACTAGAGAAAGAGAAGAGAAGAGAGAGAGAGAGAGAGAGAGAGAGAGAGAGAGAGAGAGAGAGAGAGAGAGAGAGAGAGAGAGAGACAGAGAGAGAGAGAGAGAGAGAAAGAGAGAGAGAATAAGAGAGAGAGTGTGTGTGTGAGAGAGAGAGAGAGGGAGAATAAGAGAGAGAGTAAGAGGAGAGAGAGAGAGAGAGAGAGAGAAAAGAGAGAATAAGAGAGAGAGAGAGAGTGAGGAGAGAGATTGAGAGAGAGAGTGAGAGAGAGAGAGAGAGAGAGAGTGAGAGAGAGAGAGAGAGAGAGAGAGAGAGAAAGAGTGAGAGAGAGAGAGAGAGAGAGAGAGAGAGAGAGAGAGAGAGAGAGAGAGAGAGAGAATACGAATATGTTTATTGAGGGTAAAACAGATAAGCTGGGTAACTTTTTTTTACTCCATTGCCCTCAAGCAAAGAGAGAGAGAGAGAGAGAGAGAGAGAGAGAGAGAGAGAGAGAGAGAGAGAGAGAGAGAGAGAGAGAGGAGAGAGAGGAGAGAGAGAGAAGAGAGAGAGAGAGAGAGAGAGAGAGAGAGAGAGAGAGAGAGAGAGAGAGAGTAAACACACACAAAAGTGACACACAGTATAAACTTGTTGCTGCCGTTAATATATTTGATCTTTTTGCAATAGTTATGCGCGTTTGGTAAATAAACATACTTTAAAGCAGACAGAGACACACAGACACAGAGACACACAGACACACAGACACAGAGACACAGACGAAAGGCAAGACATGCTAATGGACCACAGAAACAAACCAGGAAGATGGCCACAGGCCCATTTTGTTCTTGTCGTTGTAAGATGCATGGCCTCTATCTTAAGTCTGGGAGTGGAGTGGAACTGAAACCTTGACAAATGTTGCTTATCCGCCACAGCGACAGAAACAAGGCGCAAACTTGTAATGACTTACTTGGCACATAAACCATATCTCCTTCTCCCTGTCTGTCTGTCTCTCTCTGATTCTCTGTCTCTTTGTCTGTCTGTCTCTATATCTTCTCTTCTCTTCTCTGTTTGTCTCTTCTCTGTCTCTGTCTCTCTTTGTCTGTCTCTCTCCGGCATTCGTAATATTTTTAAAACTCTCTCTCTATCTCTCTCCCTTTATGTTTAATTATGTATGTGTAATTCTATGCCTTGCCATGTTTGTACTCTATGTTCGTATATGTACAAAGGTGCCACCTTTATGTTCAAATATGTGTGTGTAATATCATGCCTTGCCATGTTTGTATTCTATGTTCGTATATGTACCAAGGACAGATTGGAAGACTAGGCGTTGCCTAAAATCTTTATCCTTGAAAAATAAAGTTAAAGTTTTCAAGTTTTCTCTCTCTCTCTCTCTCTCTCTCTCTCTCTCTCTCTCTCTCTCTCTCTCTCTCTCTCTCTCTCTCTCTCTCTCTCTCTCTCTCTCTCTCTCTCTCTCTCAATGAATTGGCACTATGTTGTATGTATTTGTAGGGTTGTATTCCCCTTCTAAAGGCCCTATGGAAATAAACATTTCAATTCATTTCATTCCCCCCCCCCTCTCTCTCTCTGTATATGTCTCTCCCTGTATGTCTCTCTCTCATTCGTATTTCTTGATAATCTCTTCTCTCATTGTCTCCATCAGAACTCTCTCTCTCTCTTTCATCATTCTCTCTCTTTTTTTTTTCTCTCCCCCCCCCCTCTCCCCCCCCCCCCAACTCTCCAGTCTCTGTTTCTAGTCTCTTCATCCATCTATCTTTCTCTCAGTCTCTCTCTCTCTCTCTCTCTCTCCTCTCATCTCTCTCTCTCTCATTTCTCTCTCTCTCTCTCTCTCTCTCTCTCTCTCCGTCTCTCTCTCTCTCTCTCTCTTCTCTCTCTCTCTCTCTCTCCTCTCTCTCTCTCTCTCTCTCTCTCTCTCCTCTCTCTCTCTCTCTCTCTCTCTCTCTCTCTCTCTCTCTCTCTCTCCCCCCATCATTATTGCTTGTCTGCTATTTATTCTGGGCTGAAGATGATCGATGTTTAGAAGGAAAACTAGCACATTGGGTCTAGACCACAAAATAGATATTCGTCTCTTCCGCTTATGTGATGTACTGCACACACGCACACACGCACGCGCATACACACACACAAACACGCGTGCGCACGGACATAAACACACGGATATGTACACACACACACACACACACAAACACACACACCACACACACGCAAACATAAACACACGGATATGCATACACATACACACACACACACACACACACACACACACACCACACACCACACACACACACACACACACACACACACACACACACACACACACACACACACACACACACACAGATAGATATACAAGAAGTCACCTAGACATGTCCAGAAAGAACGAAACCAGAAAACCGAGACTCCAAATAAATCGAGCTGAATATTGCTTTGTTCAGACCTTTTCAACTAACAGATCTTGTTTGCACATAATTATATATGATAAGACTTCTGTCCCATGTACACGCCCTCTTATGCTCGGTGTCCATCTGTGTTCTACCGAGGACCCAGCATGTTTGACAATCATATGACAGGTAGCACACGCCTTGTTGCTTTTGACTTGCTGACAGGTTATACACACAAGCGGGTCTGCTTCTTTTGGTCTCTCTCTCCCAAGACCCAAACAACATGGGCGACAACGGACCAAATGCGTTCCCAACGCACGCCAGTCGGTGTGAATGACACAACATCATGGGGGGCTTTTTCACTGTCTCTAGTGCTGCAGCTCGCAGCCTTTCAGGATCTTCTCCAGCGTTACCTGTCCTCAAATCCCTTCGGCCGAGAGAGTAGGGATGTACCTTGGGCAAGGCTTCTCCATTATAAACATATTTAAGCCCAGCCCGCCCGAAAGGCAGCTGCCCTCCTCCGCAAACTGGCAGTCATAGTCGGAAACGTCAAACAGACAGACATACATACAACAGGTGAGACTCCCAGTACTACACCTCTCCCACAATGCAAGCCTACCCCCATCCTATCCACAGACTTCTTGCATCACCAGATCCTAAAAAAACACCCTCAACCCATTTATTGGTAATAGTGATAATCTTGGCAGGAACAGGGCTAGAACAACCACACATGTATGAATGAATGAAGCCGAGCCATATGTTGCGTCAGGGTGTGTGGGAGTATGCTATCAGAGAACGTACTAGCACTAGTACGTTCTCTGGTACTATTCTGACCGTACCCCCCCCCCCCCCCCTTTTGTAACTGTTCCCAAATCGTAATGGTTTTTGCCCTTTTGTCTTTTTTATTTTTGAGTGAGAGTAGGGTGTGTGGGATGGGGTGGGGGTGGGGGGTAAAGAGTTGTTGTTCAGCAGTGGGCTTGGAAATAAACTTACTTTGACTTTGACTTTGACTTTGCTTATTATAGATTAACCATTCTCTGTGCTACACGCCCGCGCATGCGCGCACACGCACACAAGCACAGACACACAATCGCTCATGCGCACACACACACTCTCACACACACACACGCGCACGCACACGCACACACACACACGCACACGCACACACACACGCACACACACACACACACACACACACACACACTCTGACACACAGTCACTCACTCACACACACGCACGTACGCACACACAGACATAGACATACATACATACAGACAGACAGACAGACAGACAGACAGACAGACAGACACACTAACAAAAAGCAAACCATTATTGCTTATTCAATAATGCAAAAAAGCAAACCATTATTGCTAATTCAATGTTCCATCTGAAAATATAAATTTTGACTTTGACTTTGACTTGACGCACACACACACACACATACTCGCACACACGCACGCACGCGCACACTCGCACGCACGCACGTACACACACACACACACACACACACACACACACACACACACACACACACACACGCACACACGCACGCACGCGCGCACGCACGCACGCGCGCACGCACGCACGCACGCACGCACGCACGCACACACACACGCACACGCACACACGCACGCACACACACACACACACACACACACACACACACACCATTCTGTTGTACTGAGTTAAAGGCTATGTTGATCATTTCTATGCCACACCCAAAGGCCTCATTCCTAACAGAAGATCACAACAATAACAATGCCGTATCATGGAAGCAAACCATACGTTTCTTCAGCTGCTGATAAAACACAGCCCCCTCACCCCACCCCACGTTATGTAGATGTTACGCCCAATCCATGAAATTGCCCATTTCATGAAATGGGCAAAATGGTTTGCCCAGTTCATGAAATAGTCAATTTATAACTTGCAATTGAGAAAAGCAATATGAATGAATAATAGGTTTTGTTCATCAGCACACATAGATCAAGAATTGGTTCAAACGAATGTGTAGATGAGTTTACATTATTTTATTCAGACTTAATTTGATAAAACGTTTGATTCAACATGTGGCTCAGGCATGCCCCTTAGCATCTGGTCGAGTTGGGGGGCAGGATAGGGGTGCAACTACAATGTAGAAAAGTGTGATACCATTGAATCAATCTTAATCAATACCTGTGTGAATGGGGATTAAAAAATGCGATATACATTGTCCATTTCATAAATTGGGCAAAGCATTTTGCCCATTTCATGAAATAGGCAATTTCACGGATTGGGCGTAACATGTACAGTAATAACAATGGATCATTTCCACTGGAACGAGCCAACTATATCAGAAATCCTATACACCCCGGTGTCACGAGAAATATGTCCTGGTGTGATACATTATGTCCCGGTCACCGTAATATGCGTGTGTGCCGCAACCGTAATGATAACTGTTTTTATCAGATGCAGAGATTTAATTGCACAATCTACACGGTAGGTAGTAGAAGGTTTCGCGTCCTCATAGCAGTTGGTCTTAGGGACAAGTAATTCTGGTGCTGTAGTCTTCGATGTAGCAGGTACACCTGGTATTAGGTTCATCAACGTTGGTCTTGGATCTACACGGAAAGAACCGAGAAATATAGCGTGAGGGTGTTAATCTCCATCTTTACCGAGAAATCGATGTACAAACCCATGCCACTTAGTTTCGCATTTTCCAAAAATGGCGGACGATATCAACAAACACCCATGCAGAAAAAAAAGGATAATAAATTTCAGACAA
>CM065686.1:5205978-5213478 GCA_017654935.2 Phymorhynchus buccinoides
TGTAAAATTGTTTTCCGTTTTATTGTTTATATTCTGTGTTTTGTGTTTTTCACAAAGTTTGGATTTCTCTTTTTTCTTATTTTCATTGGTTTCCTGATGTATATTTCACGAAGGATTTGAAATGTACCTTTCTTTGATAATGTTTAAATCAGTCTGTTTAGTTTTGTGCTTGCCAGCCGCCATTCAAACATTCATGCATCGTACGTTGGCACAGTATAAGCTTTAAAGACCCCCCACGTCACGTGTCACATTCCCTCTTATGCTTGGAAGATTTCTTAAGATTTCTTACCAGCCATAAGAGGGAAAACACGTGAAAACCGTGATTTTGACACGTGACGTGGTGGGTCTTTAAGCCTGTTGTTGCGGTTATGTTTGCTTAATATGTGTGTAATAATGTGCTTTTGGGTAAATAAAAATCATTTAAACCAAATGTTGATTTGTTTGTGCACACATTCTCTCCACCACTGTTGTGTGCTGTGTGGGTGATGGTCATAGGGACAGACATGAGTCATCCTTTCTGTGCACCATTCTCTCCACCACTGTTGTTGTGTGCTGTGTGGGTGATGGTCATAGGGACAGACATGAGTCATCCTTTTTCTTTTGAGGATGAACTTGGGTCTGTCTTCTTGTGGCTGTTGCTTATGCTTTGCTAGGCGATAGTTGCCGAAAATAACTTCAGTGCAGGGATATAATTATTGGAGAGTTACTTCCCCTCATTCATCTCACAAACATTCTCTCTCCTAGACTCACTATTTCACTCTTCTGCAGACAGTCCGTGTCGGAGATAGTTTACAGTGACCAACTAGCCCCAAGGCTGCAACACTTTCATTGTTTACGGGGAAGGGAACACGGGTCTTAATTATGTTGCTAATACAAGTCTGTTTATCGCATGCAAACGTGCATATATTTATACAGACTCACTCTTTAAAAAACCGGTGACAAAACACACACATGCACACGCATATACACACATAAACATTATACAGACACGGACACAAACAGCTTATTTCTTTATCCTCAATAAAGATCGTTTTTACTTGACTTCACTTGACACACACACAAAAGTACCAATGCATGCACGCGCATGCATGCACACACAAAGACACAGAGCATACGAATACGAACTTGTTTTAAAATAAGGTTAATTGGATAAGCTGAGACAGTTGTTTTACATCATGCCCTCAGGCAAAACGAAACAAGGAATGGAGGCAAAAACATGTGAACAAATGGCAACAAACATAGCATTACTTTGTACATACAAAGAAACCAAATGCAACTAAACATTACGAAAATGGAAACAATTTAAATGGAAGAACAATACCAATATACTCATTGACATACAGAGAGAGAGAGAGAGAGAGAGAGAGAGAGAGAGAGAGAGAGAGAGAGAGAGAGAGAGAGAGAGAGAGAGAGAGAGAGAGATGGGTGGGGGGGAGAGAGGGAGAGAGAGAGAGAGAGAGAGACTCACCCACACACATAGATCTCTGTCATTCAGAAAGACAGACAGACAGAGTGACAATCAGACAGACATACCAAGACATACTATGTTTACCTTCGACATTCAGAGAGACACAGTGACAGACAGACATTCAGACAGACAGACATACAGACATACAGACAGACATACAGACAGACATACAGACAGACATACAGACAGACATACAGACAGACAGACAGGCAGACAGACAACGACAGACAGACAGACAGACAAGACCAACGCCCACTGTCCTTACCTCCGATGTGCACCTTGTCATAAATCTGTCCCATGGTGTCAGGTCATCCACACCCTCCCTCCTTCCCCTCTCCGGGGGGACATGGGGGTGGGGGGACGATGGGGGACCTCGCACCACCCTCCTCCTCCCACCCTCCTTCCCTCTCTCTCTCCTTATCCAACACCACAAGCGACACAGCAACTGGGGCAGAAAATGAATCGACTTGTCCTCTTCGTAGATAGATAGATATATCCTCAACACACACTCCAAAGTCTATGCGAACTTTCCTGATAGGTGTAATTCATTACCGTGGTCATGTTGTTTTTGCTATAGACTCACACGGTTAACAGTTTCTTTCACCAAACTGAGTTTTTGTGTTGGTATTTTATGATTATAAACACTGGCTTCTTGGAATTATTAGATTCCTGCGTTCAGCAAATCCTCATAATTAACAAACCATTAACACTTGTAATTGGTTTTTACCACGCTAGATGCAGCAGCTCAGCATATCTTCTGAAATAAAAAAACCCAACCCGACCATCAATGTTTTTTCCCTTCGCCGCCAGCCATTTTCCAGCAAACAAACACCATTAAACTTACCTGGGTAAAGAAACAAATATAGTATCTACAATATTGCGATTTCCTCTGTGGAATGCATAATATTAGGCCTAACCTTATCTCCCCAGATGATTAAAAATAGGGTCATTCAGATAACAGGCCTTGGTTTGATGCTTTTTAGTGACATGGGTGTTAAACCATTGTGGTGCAAAAATGCGACATTGACGATGAAAGGGTTAAACTCCTTTGTTGTCAGACAGGAAAATCACCAGTCCACAATTTTATCTTATATGGTAATGGGATTTTTCTAGTTATTTTGTTTTTCCACAAGTGAACTAAATTTTCTTTCTTCCGAAAAAGTATATGCTATGCCATATCAAGTTTTCTTGAACTTTTAAAATTACTCAGATTAACGCGTTTATTTTATAATATTGTTCCCATTTTGTTGCCCCCTGTTCAAGCAACGCTTTCTCTCTCGCACACAGCTCACCATGATGTTTAATTGTGACCAACATAAAAGCTAATTAATATTATGATCAACCGAAAAATAAAAACATATTTTCAATCGCAAGAAAATAATGAAATTCTGCTTAACGTGCTCCGGTCTGGATCAGACACACATGGGACACTATACTTAATAGATATAAAGATGGTGGGAACGATCCTGGAGGCAGTGCAACACCAGGAAATTCCAGAATTTTTAACAATGCAGTAAATGTATATGACGTAAGAAAAGTAGATAATAACAGTTGATTTCAAATGGGCTACTACTTAATTATACGACGGTATGTGTACATACATGTAATAAAAAAAAAAAAAATGTTTTGTTTCTTTAACTGCAAACTCCACTGAGTAGTAGCACAATATATACTGGTCTCCAAAAGTTAAGGGCCGGCTTCTGTTTTCAGTAGCTTGATATCTATTTATTGTACACTAAGACAACAATGAAGAAAATGGCAAAACTTAGGCTACTCAATACCTTTCCTTCCTGTTGCACGTGCCTGAACCAGTTTTGCAGACATTGCAGTACAGCAACAGCGTTTTCAGGTACGCTTTTAAAATGTGGCAAATTCACGAGAATTTCACGAAAGTTTGGTCTCTTTTCGTTGAAGAATCAGGCTGGTTTCTTGCCTATTGCACGTGCAAGGCATGACTGTAGTGAACACTCTGCCATTATTGGATTTATTACAAAAACTAATAACTTCTTGTCATTATGACTTCGTCATTTTGTAGTGAACACTGCTGAGCAAAAGTTAGACACGAATGCCTCCAAGACAGAAGAGAGAAGATCGTTCTTCCGGCCCTTAAATTTTGGAGACCAGTATATATGTTTTATTTGCATAATCGATTAAAAAAATAGAACGGTATTTTGACAGCAAAGAATGAACAAAATCACGATTAAATTGTTTTTTTCTAAATCCAAAACAAATGTTCTTTTAGACTTGATAGTGTATCCTTGCAACACTTGATTCTCTCCATTTGGGGCTAACCTGGTTCTTTGAATTTCCGAAACACTTTTTTACGCATCGTCTTTCATTAAAACCATAACAGTTTTTAACTGAATTCTAAGATATCTTCAGAATTGTGATAATAAAACTCTTGAGTTTTTGTTTAGTTTATGTTGCTCCTGTTTCTCTTTGTGTGCATAAAGTGAAGATAGGTCACCTAAAAAAGCATGACACATTCCTATTTCGATGGCTTGGAGTCAAAACGGACTATCTTTAGATAGTCCATTGACGTATTATTGGATTTATTACAAAAACTAATAACTTGTGTCAAACAATGACTGCAGATATATAAAAAGGGGGTTTCGCTTTTTATATTTCAGCAGACTTTTTTTTATACAAGTTATTAGTTTTCGTAATGAGTTCAATAATATGTCAATGGACTATCTAAAGCTAGCCCGTTTTGACTCCAAGCCATCGGATTTATTTTGTTGTCCCCCTTTCTGTTTACACGACCAATCTTTGAAGTAAATATTTAAAACGTGACAACGGCAGTAAAGAAGCAGCACTAGAAATACATTTTCTTCATGGAAACACACAGACAATATCGTTTGTTCTTTCAGGATGACAAGCACTATGAGTCATCATCTTCAACCCGACTTCCTGCAGCAGTACACATGGCATGTGCCCGTCGTTCGCCATAACCTATTTTTATATTTTTATATCATTGTTATTTTCTTTGATTTCTTAAACATTATAGCTATTTCAGCTGTGCTATATTTCAGAAAATAATGACATTTCATTTTCTCCTGGCAGAAGGGAGAGGTGTGTTTAAAGCGCCAACCACACTGCTTATGATTTGATCCAATACGATACGATTGTGTGACGATGTCTGTGAGTCATGATTCACGTGAAATACTTCAGTCTAAAACAAAACAAAACTATACTAGTTTCGTTCGCTATACTCATGTAGTACACGAATCAAATAAAATGTTCGATACAAAAATAAGATGTTTCAAAAACTATATTATCAGATTATGTACGGGACACTACGAATATAGTGAACATGGCTGGTACAATTTCATCAGAGTTATTTAGATAGTAGAATTCCACGTGAATCATGCCTCACATGAATCGAATCGTATGCAGTGTTGCTGGCCCTTCACCACTGCACCATGTGACACGAGATATGCAAAAACAGCTCTGTGCATTCTGCCGGAGAAAGAGAACAATCGATGAGGCACGTCACCACAATCACGATTGGCACACATCGTTAGCAACGAAAAAAAAATAACGGTTTCATCTTTTGTAAAAACAAAATTATTAGGTGTTCGGTACGTTATAGTCACAGAGGCATCTCTGTGAAATTCGGGTTGCTCCCACCTGGAGAGCGCTAGCGCGTCGCAGCCAGAGGCGAGCCACTCATGTTGTTGTTTTTTGCATGAGATTTTTGTGTGACTGATGAGGAAGGAAAGGGAAGGGCGTAAATTTTGACCAAATGACAACTTTTTCCTTGCCACTGGGCTTAACGTGTACTAAGTGCATGGGCACACGGGACTTCCGTTTATGACCTCGTCCGAAAAACTCCACGTTCAGAACGTAAGGCCTCGTGTTAAGTGAGAGGGAAAAAACCCCTGTACTCAGGTTCGAACTCGGGTTTACTTGACACGAGGCGAACGCGATACCTCTGTGCCACTCATTGCAGCCCAGTCAACCACATCGGGACTTTCCTGGTATCGCAGTACCTCCAGGATCGTCCCACCATCTGTATATGTATGAATGTCCAACATGTGCCTGATCCAGACTGGAGGACGTCAAACAGACGTTTCCTTCCTGTCTTGCAGCCCAGATCCCTGGCGGCTTGTTCTGAAATACTGACACGTGTTCCACGACGAAAATGGTGTTTTACGTCCTGATCCAGACACATATGGGACATTTGTAAATACAGACATGGTGGGAACAATACTGGAGGCAATGCCGGAGGCAGCCCAGTAAAGTCCCCCTAGGTGTAGCGGGCTTGTAAACCTCATCGGCTATGTTATGGAATCGTTACAAGTAAACGTGTTCCAAAATAAAATCCGAACAAACAGAGAAAACAAATCCAAATTCTTTCTTTTCTAGGATTAAATACAGCCTTTATTGTTTTAAGCTTAGAAAGAGTAAGCAAGTGCTATTTAAAAGAGTCTGGTTACGCCCTAATTTATGAACAAAAAGGCACATTCCGAAATGTACCATTTTTATGACAAGATCTTTAGTAATGGTTAAAACAGTCTTTAAAAAAATAAAATATAAACAGTAACTCCGCGTTTTGAGATTATTCACCATGCGTGGTATGGAGGTACGGAGACTGCAGAGTAATATGAACTGAACAACAACAACAACAACAACAACAACAACAACAGCATACAGTATTCATATCGCGCTAAGTCTTGGTAGACATCAAGTCGAAGCACATACACACGTTAATCATTTATAACGCATTCAAACAAAGACGCTGTACAAAGACGAACAAGAAGATAACACGGACGCACACACACACACACACACTTTTGAGAAATAGACCCAAAGGCAATAAAGAGTAGGGAAAGAGAGAATGAGCTTTAACGACGGGGAAACAGGTGGGTTTTGAGGTTATATTTGAAAGCAGAGAGGGTCGGTCGCTGACGGAGGGAGAGAGGAAGTTTGTTCCAGGCGGTTGGTCCTGAAACAGTAAAAGAGCGCCGACCGATAGTTGAAAGCTTATACCTAGGGATCTGGAGAGAAGGAGGGTCGGAAGCGGAACGTAATGTGCGAAGTGGCACACGTTCACAATGGGAATAATGTCGCAGAGGTAAGATACAGCAGCTTGATGAACCATACTCTTAAGAAAACAGAATTATAAATTGCAGCTATGTTTCTTAAAACAAATCTTCAGAAGGCCTTATAATGCCTGCAGGCGACCATACCATTGAAGGCATTACTGATAGGAAAGAAGCGAACAAGTCTGAGCCAATTAGAGGCTTCGACAATTTTATCCCTGCGAATAACAAGCGCTGGCAGATGTGATAGTAAAAACAGCTTTGATATGGAAAATATCTGGTGGTATTCTGTCTTGAAAGAGAACTTCATGTTAGTCGTTTCCATACTATCCTTGCTACACCGTTGTATTTTAACAAAAACATATTTAATAAAGCAACCCTATATGAATTTGGAATGTGCAGGTTTAAAAAACCAAACCAAATCAACCGTGTTTTTCAGAAAGCGTTAATTTGTTTCTTGAGTCAAGGTTGCTGAATGCTGAAAAACTGTATAGCACCTTGATAGTTTGCTTTCTTACCAAGAAAGTCTCTTTATATCCACCCAATTTTGAGTCCGTCACCAAGACGGACTATTGCGATGGGCTGGTTTGTATTTTTTTTTCTTTCTGTCTGTCCCAAGGATATCTCCCGAACCGCTTGACCGAATCGCGTCAAATTTTGTGTGAAGGTGTGCCTCCTTAATAGGAAGAGATCGGCGCAAACCATTTTGCCGTCGTGACCTTGACCTTGACGTACGACCTTGAAAACCGAAAATCTATTTTTAGCCATATCTCGGGCACCGATCAACATAGGATGTTGAAACTTGGTATGAAGGTGGTTTGGCTTATGCCCGTTCTGATGATGGCATACCGATCAAGGTCAAGGTCAAAAAGATCGCTGGAGCCTGAAAATCGGAGGGTCATTTTTTTCTCCTTCTGTCTGTCCCAAGGATATCTTTCGAACGGGTTGACAGAATCACGTCAAATTGTGTGTGCTGGTGTGTCACCA
>CM065686.1:5228478-5238478 GCA_017654935.2 Phymorhynchus buccinoides
GTTGGGGCTATTTGTATGTGGGTCACAGCTACCCAGAACAAAACCCAGCAAGGGACTTAATCGTGGTGGGTCAGTGTGTCTTTAAGCCCTTGATACAGTGCCTGTAAAGAAATAAAAAGACTAAAATCTCGATAGTTGCTTGCCAAAAATGCCAATCTGCCTTTTTAGCTATTCACCCTTGACTGCCTTATAAGCGTATCACGTACTGACTTTATGACGTCACTTATGACGTCGTCAGATGAAGGGGAATAACTCTGGAATATAGTGTTTTTTGTTGTTGCTTTTGAACAGTCAGGAGGATAACACCCCCAGACCATTTTCCCAGAGTGTCTCTCTAAGGTTCAGTGCCGGACATAATTAGCTTGTTACAGCGGGTAGACAAACCTGCATCCCAAGTAATAACTAGTGTCGCGCAATAATACATGAGATCGGAAATGAACCATTCCAGCGCCTTGTTATCAGTCGCTCAACATAATTGCTTCGCATATATTAGGGCACCCCTCCCGCAAACCAAATTAATAACAACGGGAATGCACTCATTAAAGATGGACCCTGACGGATGAGTTTTTGCAAGAAACACATCGAGATCACCATGAAAACACCATTTACAGAGATCGCAACACTCACTTTGCTCTGGTTTCCTATAAATCAAACCGTCAAGTCATTCGCGATTTATCCTTGGCGGAGGTGCTTGAAGTCAAATTCTTTCACTGAAAGATAAGGCGTGTGTCGTCTCTTTTGTAATGGCGACCAAATTGTTTGCACGAATTTTTCGCAATACAAGCCTTTTTTATTTATGATTTTTTTTATTTTATTTTATGCAGTTTATCTAAAAGAGTTTCGCTCCAACCAGGGAAATTGCTTCAATTTTTTTTTACTGCACTACAAAAAAGAAAAAGCTTCAACCACAATGGGTTTGGCCCCCACCCCACCCCATCCAAAATGGCTTCTTTCTCCGGCACCTCCGCCAAGGAGGAATCGCCGTTTTTTGACGGTTTGATTTCTAGGAAACCAGAGCAAAGCGAGTGTTCCGATCTTTGAAAAGGCTGTTGAAACAAAAAAGTTTGTCTGATCGTCAACGTGTTTCTTGCAAAAAAACTCATCCGTCAGGGTCCACCTTTAAACCCCTCTTTTACCAAAACTACCCAACATTATTATTATATCCTATCTACATCTCTGGCAAACACTATTGTCCAGCCAATC
The DNA here is from genome assembly GCA_017654935.2 of Phymorhynchus buccinoides. Classification (NCBI taxonomy): domain Eukaryota; kingdom Metazoa; phylum Mollusca; class Gastropoda; order Neogastropoda; family Raphitomidae; genus Phymorhynchus; species Phymorhynchus buccinoides. Next base: position 5,229,682 of record CM065686.1, read on the forward strand.
AGTTAATATTGGCGGAAACCGGAAATGGACCAATTTTCTTTCATCATTACGCAAAATATTGATTTTCTTACGTCTGTGAACGGAAATGGACCAATTCCATAATTTTTCTTTCACCACTATTACGCAATGTCAATTTTTCAACGTTTGTGAACGGATGCTCATTTCCGATCATCTGTTGCAAACACGTGTGTTAAGTCCTGTCGCGGTCTTTTTGTCCTTATGTGTACATTAGTCTAAAATTACCCTGTTTCTGCTTTTTTTTGTATTTATTGCAAGTATGTATTTCATTACTCGCCATGTTACATTACCACACAAAATGTGAAGCCATTCTACCACCCACTGGTTCATGAGATACAGCTCGGACACGAAGGAGGGAAATTTCGGTTTTGTGAGTCTTCCTTGGCGGAGGTTTGCACTGGCGGTTAAAAAATCAGGATCTGAATAGGTTGTGACATGCTGATCAAGAATATATATGGCTATGGGAGACCCTAGGCTTATTGTAGATCATGGTATCCGTGAGAGAACAAAATGTTCGCGAGACGGTTAAATGCCCGGATACACTATCATACTTCTCAGTAAAAGCCAAAAGGTGACCATATTTATATTCTTTTTGTGATGGTACCTTTAACGCGAGAAGATGTGGTGTTATGATAAATAAGTACCTGTCATTAAATATCTACCTCTCGCATGCGAACTGTACCCATCTAACCCTAACCCTATCCCTAACCCTAACCCTATCCCTAACCACGGAAAGAACCAAGAAATAGAGCAGGAGGGTGTAAATCTACATTTTTGCCGAGAAATCGATATACAAAGCTATGCACTTAGCCTTTCGTAATAGTTACAATGATTTCACAATGGCTGTGACAAACAACCGATTCTGATTGGCTACGATGGCGGACTTTTTTACTCTAATTCCGGCTAGGACTACTTTATGCTAGTACTTTTTATCTCATAGAGGTAAAAATACACCGCCACAGTGGTCCTACCTTCTCGCACTTAAAGACCCACCAGATCACGTGTCAGAATCACGGGTTTCGCGTATTTTCCCTCTTAGAGCTGGTAAGAAATCTTGCTTTTGATCAGGTTTGACTCCCATACAAATGCCCCCAAATTTCAAAACGAAACATCATTTTAAAGATGAGCAGCCTCAATTTGAAGTTGGGGCTATTTGTATGTGGGTCACAGCTACCCAGTTTTTTTTGTTTCAATTATTTTTAATCGTGGTGGGTCAGTGTGTCTTTAAGCCCTTGATACAGTGCCTGTAAAGAAATAAAAAGACTAAAATCTCGATAGTTGCTTGCCAAAAATGCCAATCTGCCTTTTTTTTTCTTATTTTTTTTAGTATTTACTTAACGCGGTTATGTCAGTTTGTTTTTAACGCCCCTATTGTCTTTATGGAAATTTTATTCGATTTTCGCTTGTTTTTTTTTTTATTTTTTATTTCGTTGTTCCTCTTATTTTTGGTTTTTTTTTTTTTTTAGTTTTTTTTTTTTTTTTTTTTTTTTTTTTTTACTTTTTTTTTTTTTTTTTTTTTTTTTTTTTTTTTTTTTTTTTTTTTTTTTTTTTTTTTTTTTTTTTTTTTTGAGGATTTTTTTTTATTATTTTTGTACTGACTTTATGACGTTAACTTTTGACGTCGTCAGATGAAGGGGAATAACTCTGGAATATAGTTTTTTTTGTTGTTGCTTTTGAACAGTCAGGAGGATAACACCCCCAGACCATTTTCCCTTTTTTTTTTTTTTTTTTTTGTCTCTCTAGCAGTTCTATTTTTCATTTCACAACTTTTAAAGACCCCCCACGTCACGTTTTACATTCCCTCTTATGCTTGGATTTATTTTTCTTTTTTTTTTTTTTTTGTTTTCTATTTCAGGGAAAACACGTCTCTTTTTTAAGATTTTTTATTTTTTTTTTCTTACCAGCTCTTCTTTTTTGTTTCCCTTTTTTCGCATTTTTTTTTTCCTTCTTGATTTAACACCTATGTCCACTAAAAGGCGTCAAATTTGGGTCTATTAGGTTTTTTTTTTTAAAGTATATTTTTTTTTTTTTTTAAATTTTTTTTTTTTTTTTAAAAGTACGTTTAAACCGTGATTTTGACAACGTGACGTGCGAAACCCCAATTGATAGATTTTGTTCTCACCCGCCAAAGTCGCATTTTAGCCGGCCACAGGGTGATTTTCTTAATTTTTCACCGGCAGTAAGATAGACATTTAAAAAAAATAAATGCTCTTTGTGTCTGTAGAAATTCCGCAGAATGCTCTTCTTTGATGTTGTTCTTAGTTATTTTGCTGGGGGGGGGGGGGGGGGGGCGCAAAGGGGCGCAACGATAAGCGCGTGTGGCCCATAACGGCCTATGTGACGTCACGATGTCAGATCCCATCAAGGGCCAGCCACACTGCTGCATACGATGCGATACGATGCGAATTTGCGATCCGATTGTGACGATGTCTGTGAGTCGTGATTCGCGTGAAATACTTCCGTCTAAAAACAAAAACAAATTCTACTATTTTCGCTCACCACATTCATATAGACTGTGAGTGGTGATTCGCGTGAAATACTTCCGTCTAAAAATGTAAACAAATTTCTTAATTTTTCTCCGGCAGTAAGATAGACATTTTTTTAAAAATTATGTTCTTTGTGTCTCCTAGAAATTCCGCAGAGTTATTGCTTTGAAACTGTTCTTTGTTATTAAAATTGGGGGGGGGGGGGGCGCAAAGGGGCGCAATATAAGCGCGTGTGGCCCATAACGGCCTATGTGACGTCACGATGTCAGATCCCATCAAGGGCCAGCCACACTGCTGCATACGATGCGATACGATTGCGAATTTGCGATCCGATTGTGACGATGTCTGTGAGTGTGATTCATGTGAAATACTTCCGTCTAAAAAAACTAACAAATTCTACTATTTTCGCACAGGGTTTCACATAGACCCCAGGGACACGAATAGCAAAACATGTCTGATGCAAAAATACCGGTGCGCCCCGGTTCGCATATTGCCGTTTCGCATACTGGCTTCGCATAAAGCCGATTCACATACTGGCCCTTCGCATACAAAGCTTTGTGGACGTGGGTTTCGCATAAACTCAGAAAGGTTAGGGATATGGTTAGGGATAGGGTTAGGGATAGGGATAGGGTTAGGGATAGGGTTAGGGATAGGGTTAGGGATAGGGTTAGGGATAGGGTTAGGGATAGGGTTAGGGATAGGGTTAGGGATAGGGTTAGGGATAGGGTTAGGGATAGGGTTAGGGATAGTAAGAAAGTAACAGAAAGTCACGTAGAGTGCATTAGAACCTGCAAGAGTGCATAATATGCGAAATGGCAAACCCGTTTATGCGAACTGCCAGGTTTGTTTTGGAAGAGACACTCGACTTGCGCCCGCGGCTCTGATCAAAGGATTATGCGAAACGCATTATGCGAACCGGTGGGCACCCCAAAATACAGATATTTCATCAGATTCGTGTACGGGGGACTACAAATACAGTGAACATAACTAGTAGGATTTCAATACCATAACTAAATCTTGTGGTGGTACCATAGCCAATGAGGTTTAGCCGAGGCGTGGTTACTGCTACACATATCTGTATTATTGAAAAATCGGGACTCTACTGGTTTAGCACTGCTTCCGGGCATTGCCTCCAGTATTGTTCCCACCATCTTTGTATTTACAAATGCCCCACATGGCCGAAAGGCCGAAGAGGGCGTAAAACCCTATTTTCACTCACTCACTCACAGTAGGATTTCATCAGATTCATTTAGACAGTAGAATATCACGAGAATCCTGCCTCACAGATGTCACAATCCGATCGCATTCGGGGTAGAATCGTATGCAGTGTGGATGGCCCTTAAAGACCCCCCACGTCACGCGTCACATTCCCTCTTAAGCTTGAAAGACTTCTTAAGATTTCTTACCAGCTATAAGAGGGAAAACACGGGAAAACCATGATTTTGACACGTGACGTGGTGGGTCTTTAAAGGGCCTGCTACACTACATACGATTCGCTGTCAATGCGATGCGATTGTGACGATGCGAGTCATGATTCACATGAAATCCACGTAATGAGTCTACTTGAGTATATTATTTTATATAGAGCCATAGTAGTAGAATCATCATTTTAGACGGAAGTATGTCACGTGAATCATGCCTCACACATGTCACAATCCGATCGCATTCGGGGTCGAATCGTATGCAGTGTGGCTGGCCCTTGTGGGTTGGAAATGAGTCTCTTTCCAAACGCTCTCCCCAACTGCCCAGCATCGCCGGTGTCATGAGAAATAAGTACCTACCGTGAAATAAATACCCTTCAAAAGCGCACTACAGCCATTCTTCTTTCATGTGATAAATAAGTCAACTATTATTTAAAATATTGATATTTAAGTGCTCAATCTACACGGCAAGAACCAAGAAATAGAGCGGGAGGGTGTAGATCTATATTTTTGCCGATAAATCGATATACAAAGCCATGTCACTTAGTTTCGTACTTTTCAAAATGGCGGATAATGAAAACAACCGTCCCTGCAAACAAAAATAAATAATAATAAATATTAGAAAAATATCCCTGACTTCTCAGTATTTAAAGTATTTAATGATGAATCTTCTGTTCTTCCTGCATGCCACAAGACGCCTCTGAATGTATTCAGGGGCGAATCTTTCCCAAACAGCAAACAATTTGAATGAGGAAAAGAGTATTTATTTTATGGGTGAAATATTTTATGCAACACCGGTCCTTACTTTGTGTGAAACTGGTGCTCATTCCCTATCATTTCCCGATGACTGATTCACACAGGATCCTCAGGGAATGGTGCAGGGTCGATGCCACCAGAGTCTCAGCAGTTCATTAGAAGCGAAATAACCCCAGAGATAGAGTTCTCTCCTTCAATCAGTCAGTCGTCGGTGTAAGTAGACACGGCTAATGACTCTAGTTCGGCCCGCGGGCACCTGCTCTTAAAGACCCAGTGGTCGCATCACGATTAAGTCCCTTGGTTTTTTTTTCTGGGTAGCTGTGACCCACATACAAATGTCCCCAACTTCAAATTGAGGCTGCTCTTTAAAATGCTGTTTCGGTTTGAATTTGGGGCATTTATATGGGAGTCAGACCTGGGTCAAAGCAAGATTTATTTCCAGCTATACGAGGGAAAACCCGTGAAAACCCGTGATTGGATACGTGATCTGGTCGGCCTTTAAAAGCGAAATAACCGCCGAGAGGAGCTCTCTCCTTGAATCAGTCAGTCGTCTGGTGTAGACACAGCTAACAACTCTAGTTCGGCCCCCAGGCATCTGCTCTTAAAAGGGTAAATAAAGTGTTTCTTCTTCTTCATCTTCGATCGCTCCGGCAGTTTCCTGTCAATTATGAGCGCAGATGCCTCATACTGCCGCTATGCGCCTACCTCAGAAATAGTTAGGCCTGGCAGCAAGTCCGACTTCGGCTGAAGGAAATCCATTTGAAAGTGTTTCTCCAACAACAACAAAAGGCCGGAGAATGGACCGGTAAGGCAGAAAGATAGTAGATGAGAGAGAGCAAAGGGAAAAGGCAGAGTCAAAGAGAGCGACATGTTGGAGGAAGTTACAAACACAGAACTTCCAGAAGGTGGGGGAACTATTTATCCCCACGGGGGAGTAAAGTATTCCCTTTCCCTCCCATAGAGGTTTATATTGATACGCTCCTGTCTCCGTATGCCCCCGTCTCCTCTCATGTGTCAGACTATACTGTGATGTGCTCCCTTCTCTGTCTCTCGTCTCTATAGTGCCCCCCCCCCCCTCTCTATGTGCCCCCCCCCCCTCCATGACTCTATGTGCCCCCCCCCCCTCCCTGACTCTATGTGCTCCCTTCTCTGTATGTCTTCGTCTCTATGTCCCCCCCCCCCCCCCCCCCTGACTCTATGTGCTCCCTTCTCCGAATGTCCCCGTCTCTATGTGCCCCACCCCCCCACCCTCCCAACACCGTGAGTGGAAGGAGTGAAGTATGGCAAGAAATGATGATGGAAGGTGTTTTAGAATTCTATACGAAATAGGGTCGGTTCCAGTGGCTTTATCCACCTTACGTATATCACTGTTTCATAATTCGGTCTTTTGGGGTTATCTTTCCCTACTGTCTCGTCTTGAAGTCGGTTTGGGGTAGTTCCGGTTCAAAATTAGAATTAAAAAAATGGAAGTTACCTACCTTAAACAACAACTATATTTTGTTCTTGTCTTCAAGTCTTAGGGTATTAATGTGGTCGTATCAAGTAAACAAATAAGAACATAACTGTTTATAGTCAACGAATGTAAAAACTTTAAGAAAGAAACATGAAACAGGACTTAATATTATTAAATCTACAAACTGATAACTGAGCAATTAAACACCCCTCTATTTCAATTACGGAGCAGCCATGCCGTGTTTACAGCGGAACTTTCCATAAGGCCGAGAACTAACCGGAACTAAGTGTCCTAACGGGCACACAACCCGTCTGTTACTTCCGTTTTCATTTCGAAACAGTCCTATTGACCTAATAGCTGTGCTCATTTCAGATAGCATAACAGAGGCAGCTACTATTCCGACGGGCTGGGCTAAAATTTGTTTACTGTGGAGAAGCCTTGCCCAGGGTATATCCCCACTCTCTCGGCCAAAGGGATTTGAGGACAGCTGGCGTTGAGGAAAGTCCCCAAAGGCCAACCAAATCCCTTTGGCTGCGGCATAGTTTTCCACGAAAGACTAAGCCGTACCACGATATTCCAATATTGTTGAAAATCGTTTAATGTGCAGCTCTCGTTTACTATTGGCCCAAACTACAGGGGAAATGTCAACCAGCGGTAGAATGTCCACAGCGTAATTATTAGCACAATCCACAATATCACCCCAACTATTTCGCCACCTCCCCAGCCGTTAACCCTTTCACCGCCAAAGTCGCATTTTAGCAGAACAGTGATTTAACATCTATGTCACTAAAAAGCATCAAATTGGGGTCTATTATCCAAAGATCCTATTGTCTTAGTTTGGGGAAGTAAGGATATACCTTATTTTATATTATATCACAGAAGAATCCGCAATATCAGATGGATTTTGTTCTCTACCCAGGTAATTTCAATGGACATGTTTGGCTGATGGCGATTGGGTAAGCGGAGCCACACACGCGTAAAATCGCGGGATGCGATGCGATTGGGTCACGTGCGTCATGATTCACGCGACATACTCCCGTCTAAAAGTAATGCAGCCATTTTCTGCTGACTATACTCAAGTAGACCTACACGAATTTCGCGTGAATCCTCAAAATCGCATCGCATTCGGATCCGAATCGTACGTGTGTAGCGGGCCCTTTATTCCAGTGTTCTTCTTCTTCTTCGATCGCTCAGACAGTTTCCTGTCAATTATGAGCGCAGATGCGTCATGCTGCCGTTATGCGCCTAACTAAGAAACAGTTAGGCCCAGCAAGTCCGACTTCGGCTGGGAGGAAATGTTTTTGAAAGTGTTTCTTGAAAAAAAGGCAGGAGAATGGACCGGTAAGGCAGAAAGATAGTAGATGACAGTAAACAAAGGGAAAAGGCAGAGTCAAAGAGAGTGACATATTAGAGGAAGTTACAAGCACAGAACTTCCAGAAGGTGGGGGAACTATTTATACAAAAGACCCCCCGGTATCCCCACGGGGGGATTCCAATGTTCGAGTTCCTTTTCTTTTGCATTGCTCAAAGTTCTGCTCTCTCTCTCTCTCCGCGACTGACAGAGCGGGGAGAAATTAAAGACCCAGTGACGCACCACCATTAAATCCCTTGGGTTTTTTCTGGGTAGCTGTGACCCACATCCAAATTTCCTCAACTTGAAATTGAGGCTGCTCTTTAAACTGATGTTTCGGTTTGAATTTGGGGCCATTTATATGGGAGTCAGACTTGGCCAAAAACAAGATTTGTTTCCAGTTATAAGAGGGAAAACACGTGAAACCCGTGATTTTGGAAGTTACAAGCACAGATCTTTAAGCCCAGACAGAACCAGAATCGGTCACTGAGAGAAAGAGGGCCAGCCATCCGTGAGGAATTGTGAGAGAGATTCGATGGACTGGCGGACTGTGCGAGATGGACCCATCCACCCATCAGACACTGATAGTTATGGATTGTTTCAGCTCTCTCTCTTTCTTGTTTTTCTCATTGTCCTTTGCATTCGTTCGTGTATGTTTCTTTTTTTTCCTTCTTTCTTCTGTCTGTCCCAAGGATATCTCTCGCACCGCTTGACATAATCACTTTAAAGTTTGTGTGGTCGTGTGCCACCATAAGAGGAAGGCATCTGCGCGCATAAATTATCGCCGTCGTGACCTTGACCTTGGCGTATGACCTTGAAAACCGAAAATATTTAAGGGGCCATAACTTCCACACCATTGGTCTTAGAGTCTTCAAACTTAAATTCCCAGTCGTATTGTTCACGTTAAAAAAAAAAGTATGAGCAGAAATGTTCGCTTTGTTTGTGTGTCGAACATCACGTTGTGTGTTTAGTTTTAAATGCACACGTTCGATTTTAAGTGTTTAATAAACTTTCTTAATTTTTATAATTATGCTGTTTGGTTTTAAACACGGGCTATTGATTTGAAGAGTGTGTGTGTGTGTGTGTGTGTGTGTGTGTGTGTGTGTGTGTGTGTGTGTGTGTGTGTGTGTGTGTGTGTGTGTGTGTGTGTATGTGTGTGTGTGTGTGTGTGTGTGTGTGTGTGTGTGTGTGTGTGTGTGTGTGTGTGTGTGTGTGTGTGTGTGTGTGTGTGTGTGTATGTGTGTGTGTGTGTGTTCTTCAGTTTAACGTCCTTCCACTAAAAATGATTCAGACAATATGTGTGTGTGTGTGT
>CM065686.1:5245978-5253478 GCA_017654935.2 Phymorhynchus buccinoides
TCCCGTATAAGACCTTCAAAAATAATCGAAAATGAGGTCTTATAAGGGAGGGTCTTGCAAGGGAGGTAAATGTTAATACTTACAAAGAAGGGCAATGTCTCAGAGAAGTAGGTCTTATGTGGGAGGGAGTCTTATAATGGGAGGTCTTATAAGGGAGGAGGTCTTATAAGGGAGGTAATTTTAATACTTACGAAGAAGGGCAATGTCTCAGAGAAGTAGGTCTTATGTGGGAGGGAGTCTTATAATGGGAGGTCTTATAAGGGATACACCAGAATATATACCATGATGACCCAAATGTATGGACAAACGGAGGGGGAACGAAAGACACAACTATACGCATAACCTAGGGGCACACATTACTTAGGGTAAGACGGGGTAAAAAGCACACGGGCGGGTAAGAAGCCCATGCCAATTAGCTCATGAAATAAAGCAAATTTCAGTCACGTTTTGCCCACGAGACGAGTGTTAATGTTTAGCATTCGTCTCATGGGCAAAATTTGACTGAACTTTGCTTTATTTCATGAGATAATTGGCATGGGCTTCTTACCCGCCCATGGGCTTTTTACCCCGTCTTCCCCTATAAACGTTTTAAGCACACGAAAACACACATATACACACACGCGCGCGCGCGCGCGTACACAAACACACACACACACACACATACACACACACACGCGCGCGCGCGCGCGCGCGCGCGCAGCGCACTCTCTCTCTCTCTCTCACTCTCTCTCTCACTCACACACACACACACACACACACACCAATCCACCCACTCACATGCCCACACAACTACCCCCCCCCCCACCCCCCCCCTCCGGACAATTCTAATTTTATCCCCCACCCCCACCCCACCTTTAACAAAACACACCCAGATTCTAATTCTATCCGGAGCCATGCCCTCTCTTATGCCGAAGACGGGAAAATAAAAGCATTAACAGAATAACAATTTGTCATTATTCTGCGTTTTCTCGAATAACGTTCTCGTTGACGACTGGAAATCGATGGCTTGGAGTCAAAACGAACTATCTTTAGATAGTCCATTGACATATTATTGGACTTATTACAAAAACTAATAACTTGTATCAAACAATGACTGCAGAAATATAAAAAAGGGGTTATGCTTTTTATATTTCTGCAGTCTTTTTTTTATACAAGTTATTAGTTTTCGTAATATATGATAGTCCGTTTTGACTCCAAGCCATCGAAATGTTGACGATGTTGAAGAATTATCATCGGTGTTACTGTTTTCACGTGTTTTTCTATATTGACTTCTGAAATATTTTTGTCTTTTGTTTCTCTTTCTGTCAAAGAGTTCTGTAATGAGCTTGTTTGTGTCAGCCGAGATCTTAATACTCCTCCTCCTCCTCCTCCTCCTTCTCCTCCTCGTGCTCTTCGTTTTGTCTGACTCGAGATTTCATTCCTGTTAGAATGGCTCCATGAACCTGAAAGTATTACGACACGAAGTCTAAAACGAAAAATAGCATGCCATATTAATGGTGAGTTCGGTGAGTGTGCGATGAGAGTGAGTGAGAGAGAGAGGGGAGAGAGAGAGTGAGGGAGAGAGAGGGGGGGGAGAGAGGGGAGAGGATGGAGGGAGTTAAAGAGAGGTAGAGATAGAGATCCATATTTTATCGTAAGATATGACGTGGTGATAGCTCCTACTAGAGTACTTTTATTTACATATTACATTTATTTTCTATATTAAGGAACTCTAACTCCTACAAATATCACCCATCATTGAAAGAAAAAGTAAATAAGAGCTAGAAGACGTATTTTAATCTGTTTCAAAACTTTAAATTTTGTTTGAAAACAAAAGTCTTATAACAAGTCTCACTTTTCATTTGAGCAGATTCAGGACAAGACGGTTACAACGATTGTTCGTTTGGGACTTTTGAATGAAATGTCATTTCAGGGTGTAATGATTGAAAACACACACTTACTAAACACCAGTATACCTAAGTAGTCTTATGCGTGGGGAAAAAAACACAGCTAACACACATACTTCTTTTCTTATTCTGCGTTCCCAGGCCATATGGCCATAATGGGTAAGGTACGTAGGGGTCCGATTTTCAGCTTCCACTGGTCTCCCCGCTGCGTACAGCCGACACATTCCGAATTCGGAGGAGCTCAAAGGAGAACAAGTATTTCGAATATTAAAAAAAAGGCAGGAGAATGGGCCGATAAGTCAGAAAGATAGTAGATGATAGAAAGCAAAAGGAAAAGGCAGAGTCAAAGAGAGTGGCAGATTAGAGGAAGTTACAAGCTCAGAACTTCCAGAAGGTGGGGGAACTTATTTTACGAAAGACCACCCGGTATCCCCACGGGGAGAGATTCGTGGAGGGGGCGGGGCCGTCCAGCTCCCCGTATGGAGGCACGAGGCTTCCACCCACTGGCCCGTAACACACAGACAGACAGGGATAAAAGCACGGCCCTTCTGTCTGATTGCAAAGTGCTTCAAGTGTTACAGACACTAAGAAACAGAGGCGCAAATGTTCCGAATAACATTCATATTCGTGAAGAAAAATGTTAAAACAGCAACGAAAACACTTCTGAAGTTGATAAAAGCTCCTCATAAAATAACTTGTGTTTCTCTTTAATCTCTCTTCTCTCTTCTCTCTTCTCTCTTCTCTCTCGTCTCTCTCTCTCTCTCCTCTCTCCACTCTTCTCTCTCTCTCTCTCTCTCTCTCTCTCTCTCTCTCTCTCTCTCTCTCTCTCTCTCTCTCTCTCTCTCTCTCTCTCTCTCTCTCGTCCTCTCTCTCTCTCTCTCTCCCTCTCATCGAGGCTCTCTCTCTCTCTCTCTCTCTCTCTCTCATCGTCGTTCTCTCTCTCTCTCTCTCTCTCTCTCTCTCTCTCTCTCTCTCTCTCTCTCTCCCTCGGTCTCTCTGTGACTGATACTGATGATTTTTTTCTTAGTAGTGTTATTAGCAACACCCACACAGTTCACACACTCACACGCACACACACACACAAACAACACACACACAACAACACACACACACACACACACACACACACACACACAACACACACACACACACACACACACACACACACACACACACACACACACACACACATTGTCCTGGTGGCGTGTTGACCTTTTCTAGGTTGTTATATCTTGTCCTCTTTATGTCCTATCTTGTCTTGTCCGCTCCTAACCTCATAGCTCGTAATGAGATCTTTGTGTTGGTCTCTCTCTTTGCTCCTCTCTTTTTAACCCTTTCGCCACCAGCCATTTTTCAGCCAAAAAATGCCATTAAACGTAACTGAGAATAGACAAAAATATATCTGCAATATTGTTAATTCCTCTGTGACATATTTAACATTTAGGCCTATCTTTACCTCCCAAAATAAATAAAATAGGGTCTTCGGATAACAGGCGCTGATTTGATGCCTTTTATTAACATGGGATTTAAACCATTGTGGTGCTGACATGCGACATTGGCGGTGAAAGGGTTAATATGTCTTACCTCAAGTCTGTGTCTTCCCACACACACATCAATCTATGTATCTTTTTATCTCTAAACTGCACGCACGTTCTCTCTCTCTCTCTCTCCTCTCTCTCTCTCTCTCTCCTCTCTCTCTCTCTCTCTCTCTCTCTCTCACACTCTCTCTCTCTCTCTCTCTCAAAACTCTCTCCTCTCTCTCTCTCTCTCTCTCTCTCTCTCTCTCAACTCTACTCTCTTCTCTTCTCTCTCTCTCTCTCTCTCTCTCTCTCTCTCTGTCTCTCTCTCTCTCTCTCTCTCTTCTCTGTTAACCCTTTCGTTTTGTTGTTGAGCCAAACAATGTTGGCGATTATTCCTGTGTCTCAATTTTCATTTATAGTATTAGTTATGTATTGTAAGCAAGCTTTAGAACCAAGGACAGAATGGAAGACTAGGCCCAGCCTAAATTCTTTTCCTTGTTAAAATAAAGTTTCTGAGTCTGTTTGTCTGACTCTCTCTCTCTCTCTCTCTCTCTCTCTCTCTCTCTCTCTCTCTCTCTCTCTCTCTCTCTCTCTCTCTCTCTCTCTCTCTCTCTCTCTCTTGTTTTTTTTGTTGGCGATTTTCTGTGTCTCAATGTTCATTTATAGTAGTAGTTATGTATTGCATGCTTAGAACCAAGGACAGAATGGAAGACTAGGCCCAGCCTAAATTCTTTTCCTTGTAAAATAAAGTTTCTGAGTCTGAGTCTCTCTCTCTCTCTCGCCTCGTTCCTCTCTCTCTCCTCTCTCTCTCTCTCGTGCTCCTCTCTCTCTCTCTCCTTCTTCATCTCTCTCATCTCTCTCTGTCTCTCCTGTGTTCTGTAAGTGTGCGCATGAGAGAACAGAAAAGAGAGAATGTGTATGTGATTTTATGTTGTGAGAGTGTGTGTGAATGTGTTGTGCGAGAGCGCGTGTGTGTCATGAGAGAGAGAGAAAGAGAGAGAAGTGTGTATGTGAGTGTATGTTTGTGTGAAGAGAGACGAGAGAGAGAGAATGTGAGTTTCTTGCTAGAGAGAGAAGAAGAGTCGGAGTAGAGAGAGAGAGCAAAGCAGACAGAGTGAGAGAGAGAGAGAGAGAGAGAGAGAGAGAGAGAAGAGAGAGAGAGAGAGAGAGAGAGAGAGAGGAGAGAGAGAGAGAGAATGTGCGTTGCGTGCGTCCGTGCATGCGTGCGTGTGTGTGTACGCGCGCGCGCGTGTGCACACGAATGTGTGTTGTCTTGCTTAAAATCGATAAAGAGACATCGGCGTAGATATCAAGCCTCAAAGCACACTACCCTTCGCGCGCGAGGTATCGGTTGCCGAGCTCTTAATATCCCCAGCCTTATTCAATTTCAGTGTTATTGTATTCACATCTTTTCTTCTGTTTATTTTATGTGTTGTGTGGTGTGTGTGTGTGTGTGTGTGTGTGGTGTGTGTGTGTGTGTGTGTGTGTGTGTGTGTGTGTTGTGTGTGTGTGTGTGTGTGTCAAGTCAAAAATGGTTCTGTTCGTCTGTCTTTCTGTCTGTCTGTCTCTCTTCTCCCCTCTCTCCCCCTCTTACTGTTGCTGCTGTTATTGGTGTCGTTGTTGGTTGTTGTGGTGGTGGTCTTCGTCTTCTTCTTCTTCTTTCTCTCTCTATCAGGGCTGAATGTAAAACAGCATGCAATTGCTTATTCTATTACCCTCTATAAATAAACATTCGTACTTTCGTCGTTCGTCTCTCACACTCTGTCTCTCTCTGTCTCTCTCTGTTCTCTCAATCTGTCTGTCTTTGTCTCTGTCTCTCTCTCTTTCTCTCTCTCTCTCTCTCTCTCTCTCTCTCTCGAGTCTCTCTCCCTCTCTCTCTCTCTCTCTCCTCTCTCTCTCCTCTCTCTCTCTCGGTCTCTCCTCTCCTCTCCTCTCTCTCCTCCCGAAGGCTAAGAAGTATCTCTCTCTCTCTCTCTCTCTCCCTCTCTCTCTCTCTCAATTTCTCTCTCTCTCTCTCTCCCTCTCTCTCTCTCTCTCTCTCTCTCTCTCTCTCTCTCTCTCTCTCTCTCTCCTCTCTCTCTCTCTCTCTCTCTCTCTCTCTCTCTCAGGGTCTGGGTGTAAGAAGCATGTAATTACTTATTCTATTACTCTCTATAATTAACAAAAATTCGTTTATTTTCTCTCTTCGTTCCTCTCGCGTCTCTCTCACCTCGTTCCTCTTCTCTCTCTCTCTCCTCTCTCTCTCCTCTCTCTCTCTCGCTCTCTCTCTCTCTCTCTCTCTCTCCTCTCTCTCTCTCTCTCTCTCTCTCTCTCTCTCTCTCTCTCACACTCACAAGAGCTGGATGTAAACAAAAAGCATCTGAATCTGTCGTTTCTTATTTCTATTGCCCTCTATAAATAACAATTCGTTCTCTCTCTTTCTCTCTCTTTCTCTCTCTGTCTCTCTCTCTCTCTCTCTCTCTCTCTCTCTCTCTCTCCTCTCTCTCTCTCTCTCTCTCTCTCTCTCTCTCTCTTTTCTCTCTCTCTCTCTGTGTCTCTCTCTCTCTTCTGTGTCTCTCTCTCTCTGTCTCTCTCTGTGTCTCTCTCTCTCTCTCTGTCTCTCTCTCTCTCTCTGTGTCCCTCTTCTCTCTCTCTGTCTCTATCTCTCTCTGTGTCTGTCTGTCTCTCTCTGTCTCTCTCTCACCCCCCCCTCTCTCTCTCTCCCCTCTCTCATTCCGATCTCAGTCGTTTTAAATGAAGACAAAAAAATGCTCTCTTGCTTATTGCCTTTGCTTTTTTGTTTTTGTTTTTTGTAACCCTTTTCGCTTGCTTTGCTAACTTACTTCAAGGAGAGAGAGAGAGAGAGAGGAGAGAGAGAGAGAGAGGGAGAGAGAGAGAGAGAGAGAGAGAGAAAGTTGAGAGGGGAGAGAGGGCTGGACCGAGAGAGAGAGAGAGAGAGAGAGAGAGAGAGGAGAGATGAGAGAGAGAGGGAGGAGGGATGAGAGAGAGAGAGAGAGAGAGGGGTGTGTGGTGACTATAACGAATTTATTTTTCTTTGTCTTTTTAAAATTTTACCTTGCTTTGATAATTTCCCTTCAAGAGAGAATAGTAAGAGAGAGAAGAGAGAGAGAGAGAGAGATTGAGAGAGGGAGAGAGAGAGAGAGAGAGAGAGAGACGAGAGAGAGAGAGAGAGAGAGAGAGAGAGAGAGAGAGAGAGAGAGGGGGAGAGAGACACTGAAGAGAGAACTGAGAAGAGTTTTTTTACAAGGATACGCTGAGAGATTTTAGGACTGTCTGAAAAAACTTTACTTAACAACGATAAAGATTTTAGAGTCTGTCTTCTGTCTGTCGGTGTCTGTCAGTAATAGAATAAGTAATTACCTGCTTTTTTTACATTCAGCCCTGAGAGAGAGAGAGACAAGACAATGACAACTCGATTTTATTCATTTAGGCCTTTGCCCCTCATGAAGGGGTACAGAACAAACAAAATACAACACAGTACAGAATATAATCATATTAGCAAGATTAATAGAGAGCGAGATGAGAGAGAGAGAGATTCGAGAGAGAGAGCCGAGAGAGAGATCGGAGAGAGGAGAGAGAGAGAGAGAGAGAGGAGCGAGAGAGACGGAGAGAGAGGAAGAGAGAGAGAGGAGAGAGAGAGACGAGAAGAACAGAGAGAATGCCCCTCCCACACATGAGACTCGGAAACAGGAGGAGAGAGAGAGAGATAGCTCGAGAGAGAGAGCTACCGCTCAACACACACACACACACACACACACACACACACACACACACACACACACACACACACACAATTCAACACACACACAAACACACACATTCAACACACCCAAACAATCAATGTTACACATACACACACACACACACACATATATATATATATATATATTCATTAAAAAAAAAAAGTAAAACCATAATACATATTATATTAATTCACTAGTCCTTTAATTCAATAAACAAAATCAATCAATCAATCACTCACTCACTCACTCACTCCAATCAATGTCATTCAATCAACTTCCTATCAATCAATGTTATTTCTTGGATAGGGCAGTCGCATGTACAAAGCGTTTATCATTATAAGGGAACTAACT
>CM065686.1:5270978-5273478 GCA_017654935.2 Phymorhynchus buccinoides
ACATACAGGAATGGTCTGGGTCTATCAGGGACCGAAACAGGTACGACAACTGTAGATCTTTTAAAACCAAACCATCTTTGAAAAAGAAACATAGGCCTATGTTTGTTCAATGGAGTATTGTTTTCGGGTTGCCATATCCCAGATACGATTTAATGTTCTACCAATTAACAATAACGTTCATCGGTATAGTGAAAACTTTAAAGATAAAATGTGTCCATTGTGTAAGTCCAGAGTGGAAGATGAACAACATTTCTTACTAGAATGTCCAATGTATATCACTCTAAGAATTACATTTTTGAAAAATTGCTGCCGTTTACCTTTATGTCAATACCAGTACAATAGCGGGAGTTTTTCGCCTAGCCGGCTGAATCATTTACTCTCGTCATTATTCTGTTGTTGGTGTGTTTCCAGTAGTGCTTGAGTTGTTGTTTTGTGTCTTTGTGTTCGTGATGAACTGCACATTATTTTGGGCTGCTTTCTGTGCCTCTCTGCCTCCGGACATGAGAGTAATTTGGTTTATTTTCTTGACGAGACTGGTTGGCTTGTTGGATTCTCCAAGCCAGCCATGTTTCCAGCACCGGCCAAACAACGCCATGCCTTTGCCTACCATCCTTTTTCTTCAGTCTCCCTCTTCCTTCCCTCTGCTTGACCACTACACGCACGCAACACGCGTGCGTGCGCCACCACTCTGCCAGCCCCCCTCCCCCCCACTACAGTACAGCCGCAATGAGTTACTGGCTGTACAACCTTCGACCCCTGACTCTGCCCTTGTTGCCACGCTACGTCATCTGCGTATAGGGATTAATCTTCCACGCACGCGAGGCTGCAGAGGAGGAAAAAGGAAGCAACGGAAGATTTCTGTCGTCTGCTCAATTCCTCGCCTCCCCCCTTCACCTACCAAACGGATGAGTATTTCTAACTTACTTACTGTTCCCGTTGCTGTAATTACAAAAGATGCTAATTTTATTGTTGCCCAGTTTAACCCCCGTTCCGTTGGCGTCCCACAGAAACGTTCTTCTATTAATTATTTCATTGTAGAGAACGATGTTGATATTTTCTGCATCACTGAATCCTGGCTTCTGCCTTCGGGTGATGAAGCTAAATGCGCTGATCTCTCTCCCCCTGGCTACAAAACCATCTCCTATCCTCGCTCTTCACGTGGCGGAGGCATTGCCTTTGTCGTGCGTGAAAAACTGTGCCTCCATCTCACCTCTACCTCCCTCTTCCCCATTCCACACTCCTCCTTTGAACTGGCCCAGCTCTCCGTTACTCTCCGTCAGCACTGCCTACAGCTTTTCTGCCTCTACCGCCCCCCTCCCAACAAGAAAAACAAACTTTCGGACTCCCTCTTCCTCGACGAGTTTCCCTCTTTGCTGGAGCACTGCAACACTATCAGCGGTGTTCCAATCATCATGGGAGACTTCAACATTCATGTTGATGTTCCCACTGACCCCCTCACCCTCCGCTTCACCGCACTGCTGGATGACTTCGACCTGCACCAGGCTGTGACCTTCCCCACCCACCAGAAAGGTCACACCCTTGACCTGGTTATCGTCAGACGTGACGACGAAGACGTCCTGCGGTCTACTGCTCCTGACTCCTTCCTGGACTTTTCTGACCATCTCTGTGTTCTTTCCTGCCTCCGTTTATCTCGCCCTTCATGCCCTCCTGTGTATGCTGAGACCAGGAAGATCTCCTCCATCGACATCACTGCCTTCATGTCTGACCTCAGGGCCAGACTTGACTCAACTCTACAGCCTTCTGCCGACCAGCTCCACCACCTCCTGACCAGTCTACTCGACCTCCACGCCCCTGTCATCCGTCGCAAGATCTCCAGTAGGCCTCCATCACCGTGGTATGCTTCTGTGGCACCTGAGGTGACTCATTTAAACAAGAACGCCGCCGTGCAGAGCGCCAGTGGGTTAAGACTGGACTTGAAATTCACAAACAGATTTTTCGAGCCATGAACAAAATTGTGTCTGACATTATAGATAAGGCCAAATGCTCTTGTTTGAATGCCCAAATTCTCGCTTGTACCACTTCACGTCAATTGTTTAGTTTAGCCAACTCCCTCCTTGGTAAACCAAAGTCCACACCTCTACCTTCTTCTATCCCTGTGTCTGAACTCCCTCAACGTTTCTCTGATTTCTTTCACAGCAAGATAGCCACCATCCGCCACAATCTTGATTCTCAATCTGCTCCACCATCAACTGACTCTGTCCCTGATCCCTCCTTTTCTGGCAGTATGTGGTCTGAGTTCCGTTCTGTTTCCACTGATGAGGTTAAGAAGATTTTGACCCGAACTCAGACTAAAACCTGTGAACTAGACCCTCTACCTTCATCTCTCTTCTCCCAGTGTCTTGATGATCTCCTTCCTTACTTTACATCCATCATCAATGAATCTCTATGTTCAGGCCGCTTTCCAACTCATTTCAAATCTGCAGTTGTCAAACCTCTCTTAAAGAAGCCTAGTCTTGATCCTGAAAATCTAAAGAACTAT
>CM065686.1:5305978-5310978 GCA_017654935.2 Phymorhynchus buccinoides
TAGGTGTGTACACGGCCTAACAAACACACGTATCAAGCCGACAACAGAACAAAACGAAGCAAAACAAACAAACAACCCCCCCCCCCCCCTCCTGTCTTGTCCATTTACTTAGTAGCCAGTGGAGCGACAAATGAAGTCAACGCGGCATGACAATCGCCATGACACTCTTCCATTCTGTCGATCATGTCTTTCGGACAGAGTGGATTTTGATTTTTTTTTTACTTTTTCTTTATTGAAAGATATACAACAAACAAACAACAACAACGACAAGTGTAAAGTGACGTTATTTTATTCACAAGAAACAAAACAAAACTATTGGATATTTCGGCGAATGCGCCTTTGTCAACATAGACAAACAAGAAAACAGCAAACAGCAAATATAGCAAAAAGCAGGCAACAGAAGGAGCAAAAAACCAACAAGATCAAAATTTAAAAACACAATACTTCCCTCTACAGTCCAACGCGTAAATGGACAGCAGTCTGTTTCAGTTTTATTAATTTAGTTTTATTGAAATATAGTTTTCTTTCTGTTTTTCTTTTAACATTTGTCAAATCGTCAGGTCTGTATTTGTTGTTAGCCGTTTGTTAGACTCGATTCTTACAAAAAAACAAAAACTTGAACTCACTTAACAATTCCATGACTTAGAGTCAAAATAGACTATCTCCATTGACTTATAATTGAACTTATCGCGAAAACTAATAGCTTGTACAAAAATTAAAAAAAGATTGAGATGATGCAAGTTGGGGGTTTATGCTATTTATGTTTCTGCAGTGTTTTTTCGATATAAGTTATTAGCTTTCGAAATAAGTTCTGGAGATAGTCCGTTTGGACTCTCAGGCATCGAATTGGGAATGACATTCACCCTAACCACTCCATTCAAATGTTGGACCTAAAATAGATGGTTCTTTACGTTTATTTCTCTATATCAAATTAACACACATTCACGCACGCAACCCCTGCACGTGAAGACGCACGCACGCGTAAATGAGCGCGCACAGGCCTACAAATATCCGTACGCGCCTACACAAAAATGCGAGTAAACTTACTCGATCAAAATGCACGTACACGGACACAGACACAGACACACACACGCACACACACGCACACGCACACACACACACACGCGCGCGCACATACACGCACGCGCGCGCACATACACACGCGCGCGCAGGCCTGCATACACACACACACACACACAGAGATACACAAAGACCCACACTCACCCCACAGACACATACGCACGCACACACTCACACTCACACACACACACTCACACACACGCACGTATGCACACACACACACACACACGCACACGCGCACACGCACACATACATACACGCACGCACGCACGCGCGCACGCACGCACACACACACACACACACACACACACACACACACACACACGTACGCACACACGAAACAAGCATAGGCATTGTGATATCGATTCGGTACTTTTCAATTAGAAAACAGCCGTTCTAACGATCAACGCTTTCCCGCTGAACGCTTAGACTTTAACACTCGCTGTTGCTTGCAAATAATTCTCTCTACAAAGAAATCGATCCCAATTACTTCGAACACGGAGGGTCGGTGTAATTGGCCACATTAGCTGTCCTTCGTAACTTTCCACAGATAAGTCTTAATTGCTATTTGGTCAGCTGCTGCAATTTGCATCGCTACAAAAGGCATTGGAAAGTGACAATGGAAGCGAGGTATATTGGATATTTACTGACCAGAATGTACTGGCGAAATGAAGGTTTACTGACGAAATACATTTTACTGTGGAAAATTGAAGCGATAAAGCTTAGTGGGGAAAATCGGAGTGAGAAAGTTTAATGTGGGAAATTGAAATTATAAAGTTTAATGTAGAAAATCGAAGTGATGAAGCTTAATGAGGAAAATCGAAGTGATGAAGTTTAATGTGGAAAATCGAAGTGATGAAGCTTAATGAGGAAAATCGAAGTGATGAAGTTTATTGTTGAAAATCGAAGTGATGAAGCTTAATGAGGAAAATCGAAGTGATGAAGTTTAATGTGGAAAATCGAAGTGATGAAGTTTAATGCAGAAAATCGAAGTGATGAAGTTTAATGTGGAAAATCGAAGTGATGAAGTTTAATGTGGAACATTGAAATGATACAGTTTATTGTTGAAAATCGAAGTGATGAAGTTTACTGAGGAAAATCGAAGTGATGAAGTTTATTGTTGAAAATCGAAGTGATGAAGCTTAATGAGGAAAATCGAAGTGATGAAGTTTAATGTGGAAAATCGAAGTGATGAAGTTTAATGCAGAAAATCGAAGTGATGAAGTTTAATGTGGAAAATCGAAGTGATGAAGTTTAATGCAGAAAATCGAAGTGATGAAGTTTAATGCAGAAAATCGAAGTGATGAAGTGATAAAGTTTAATATGGAAAATCAAAGTGATGAAGCATAATGTGGAAAATCAAAATGATAAAAATGTAATGTGGAACACCGAAGTGATGAAGTATAATGTGGAAAATCAAAATGATAAAGTTTAATGTGGAAAATCGAAGTGATAAAGTTTAACGGAGAAAACTCGAAGTGGATCAACATACCATTTGCATAACATTATCGCTAGATTCAAATTTGTGCTCTTAATGCCTACACTTATATACACTTACAAAAAAACATTCGTATTCTGATTTTGGTAACATTCAGAATAATTTTGAAGTTTCAATTGTGCATGTTTCTTTTAATTTTGGATAGATACAAATTATAACACAATTAAGGTATAAGAGGGGAACACGTCGCTTTATTAACTGTTTGGGATTTTCTTGTTTCTTTTTCTTTCAAGTTCTGAGTAGTTGTGAATAAGAAAAAAAGCGAAAAAGACAAGAAAGAGAACACACACATACACACAACAGGAAAACCAAGCACATAGATATACACAGACAGAGAGACAGACAAACGTACATACACCAACAGAACAATGTATATACATAGAAAATAATATCAACAAGGTATTTACACACAAAATAATATCAACAAGGTATCTGCACAGAAAATAATATCAACAAGGTATTTACACACAATATAATATCAACAAGGTATTTGCACAGAAAATAATATCAACAAGGTATTTACACACACAATAATATCAAGGTATTTAAACACAAAATGATATCAACAAGGCATTTACACACAAGATAATATTAACACGGTATTTACACACAAAATGATATCAAGGTATTTACACACAAAATGATATCAACAAGTATTTGCACACAAGATAATATCAACAAGGTATTTGCACAGAAAATAATATCAACAAGGTATTTACACACAATATAATATCAACAAGGTATTTGCACAAAAATAATATCAACAAGGTATTTACACACAATATAATATCAACAAGGTATTTGCACAAAAATAATATCAACACGGTATTTACACACAAAATGATATCAAGGTATTTACACACAAAATGATATCAAGGTATTTACACACAAAATGATATCAACAAGGTATTTACACACAAAATAATATCAAGGTATTTCCACACAAAATGATATCAAGGTATTTACACACAAAATAATATCAAGGTATTTACACACAAAATAATATCAAGGTATTTACACACAAAATGATATCAAGGTATTCACACACAAAATGATATCAACAAGGTTATGTCATGCCAAACCCACACTTTGTTTTTTAGCGCCAAATACAAGACTACAAAGGAGCACATCAGTAAACATAACAACTATAATTCTGTCTCTGTCTCTGTCACTCTCTCTCTCTCTATCTCTCTCACTGTCTCTGTGTGTGTGTGTCTCTGTCTCTGTCTCTGTCTCTCTCCCTCTCTCTCTCTCTCTCTCTCTCTCTCTCTCTCTCTCTCTCTCTCTCTCTCTCTCTCTCTCTCTCTCTCTCTCTCTCTCTCTCTCTCTCCTCTCTCTCTCTCTCTCTCTCTCTCTCATAATGTTCATATAATAGCATAGATCTCTCTGTCTCTCTCTGTGTCTGTCTCCCCCCCCTCTCTCTCTCTCATAATGTTCACATAATAGCATCTCTGTCACTCTCTTTATATATATATATCTTCTCTCTCTCTCTCTCTCTCTCTCTCTCTCTCTCTCTCTCTCTCTCTCTCTCTCTCTCTCTCTCTCTCAATGTTCACATAATAGCATATATGTCACTCACTCTCTCTCTCTCTCTCTCTCTCTCTCTCTCTCTCTCTCTCTCTCTCTCTCTCTCTCTCTCTCTCTCTCTCTCTCTCTCTCTCTCTCTCTCTCTCTCTCTCTCTCATACTGTTAGCACAATAGCATACCGGAAATGTTAAGCAAATCGTGCTAATGCGAAATATAAGCATTCGTAAAAGCATTGAAGAAGGCTGACCTATGCATTTCAAAGCTTCAGGGCAAATTACTTTTTTTCCTATTTTTTTCTCTTTTGTTCATCGTCGTTGTTATTGTTTTTTTGTGTTCTTTTTGTAGACTTATTTTTCGTTTTTTGCATTACCTTCATCAACCACTTTGGCCGTATATAATTTACCCCCGCATTCTTCCCTCCAGCTACTCCCCCCCCCCCCCCCCCACCCCCCCCCCCCCCCCCCCCCCCCCCCCCCCCCCCCCCCCTCGGAATTTTGTTTTTAAATGTCATACGTTTACCCTTTTTTCTCTCTGATCATCATTTTCTTCCTTCCGTTCAAAGCAAACAAAAACCATGCTTCATACTCTTTTTTTATATAATTTTCTTTGGGTTAATTTTTTTTTTAACTCCTTCTCTCCCCTCCCACCCCCCTCCCCTCCCCTTCCTCCTGCGTCTATTCCCATTATTTTTACATCTTTAATAATATGTCTCTATTATTAGCCTTTGGGTTTTCTTCTTCTTCTTCAGTGCATTTTATTCTTTTTGCAGGCATTTTCCTTCCACTCTCCACCCCCAGCCACACCCTAAGCCACTCCTCCTTCACCATCACATCTTCCATATTATTTAGCAGTATTTTATTTTGAAAGTTTCTTCTTCAGGCTCTCTATCTCGCTA
>CM065686.1:5323478-5325978 GCA_017654935.2 Phymorhynchus buccinoides
TGCACCCCTAACCCTAATCTTAACCTAAACCCTTAACCGCTAACCCGATTTTGCTCAAATTCGAACTTGTCCAAGCTTTTGACCCCTAGTATCCACCTGTAAATGTTCATGTTCATATATCCAAGCGTTCTCGAGTTATCGCTGTCACAGACAAACAAACAAACAGACAGACAGACAAACAGATAGACAGACAGACAGACAGACAAACAAACATTTGGTTTTTTTGTTGAAACAC
Organism: Phymorhynchus buccinoides; assembly: GCA_017654935.2. Lineage (NCBI taxonomy): Eukaryota > Metazoa > Mollusca > Gastropoda > Neogastropoda > Raphitomidae > Phymorhynchus > Phymorhynchus buccinoides. The sequence continues at coordinate 5,323,714 of CM065686.1, forward strand.
ACTGATAACTTTATGTGAGGCCAATTTACACCGAAATATGCATTTTGAGCAAATTTGAACACGGACGGACGGACGGACGGACCAACTGAAAACAATACCAGCTTCGCTTCGCGACTGGTAATAAAACATACCTAGCGATAGAGTAGTTTTTTTTTTTAAAAACCGGCAAGAATACAAGACGAACCTACCAGAACCCAACATTCAGCGCAAGGAAACTGACACAAAGAGGCTGTCACTCTCACTCGCGTCCATCTAGAGTGCACGCATCAGACCTCATTTTCCTCTGCACTCTCTGCAATGCAAATCAGGGCCTCATGAATATTCAAAGTCATCAGGACAGAAGACTTTCTCTCTCTCTTTGCTCTCCTATCTTGCTGAGCTAACAGGGGAAGACGTCTGAGTCTCACTGGCCCCGAGAACAGCGTGGAAAATGCGATAGGTAACAGGAACCGGAAACCGGAAACCGGAACCGGAAACCACAATAGGAATTGGGTTCCGTGAAGTACAATGTCACTATCTCACAGTTTATATTATTATAAGTTTTCTGACATGCAAATTATGTTGAATTCTAAATATTAAAACAACCATGTGTGAAGACTTGACTTTTTGTGTGGAGGTGTTGAAGTGAAAGTTTTCTTTTAAGATTTGGCCCAACTTTACATATTAGGAAGTAGTAATGTTATATTGAAACTTTCACGATTGCACATTTGCAAAGTCTGTGTAGACAGTCTGTCAACATGCCCCTGACATTTTGGCTTTTGCATAAGAAGTAAACTGTCAATCTGAAATCTCTCTCTCTCTCTCTCTCTCTCTCTCTCTCTCCTCTCTCTCTCTCTCTCTCTCTCTCTCTCTCTTCTCTCTTCTCTCTCTCTCACTCTCTCTCTCTCTCTCTCTCTCTCTCTCTCTCTCTCTTTCTCATCTCTTTCTCTCTCTATCTCTCTCTCTCTCTCTCTCTCTCTCTCTCTCTCTCTCTCTCTCTCTCTCTCACTCTCTCTCTCTCTCTCTCTCTCTCTTTAGTTATCTCTCTCCCTCTCTCTCTCTCTCCCTCCTCCCACCCTGTCTCTCCCCTCTCTCTCTACCCCATCCCCTTCTCTGTCTCCATCTATCTTTGTCTCTCCCTCTCTGTACGTGTGTATTAGGTATTATTATTAGGTATATTAGGTACTATATAGTCACAGAGGCGTCTCTGTGAAATTCTGCTTGCTCCCACCTGGAGAGCGCGTCGCAGCCAGAGGCGCACCACCGATACGTGCATGTGTGGATGTGTGTGCATGGAGGGATGATGCGTGTGAGTAAGAGCGTGCGCGAGCATGTTGTTTGTATGTAGGCCTTTTTGCAATCACGCGTTGGTCTGTGTGTTTTTTCTCGTTATTTCTTCTTTCCACGTTTCTAGTCCAAGTCACTGCGAATCAACTAGCTCACCTTACTTCGCACAATTTGTTTTTGTTCATTCACACTCTTTGTGTCGTAATAGGAATTGTTCGGAAATAATTAAGGGGAGTAATTTCATGGTGTGTGGGAGTGATCTTGCCTAATTCAATCGGTCAAACAGGGGACGTCACTCTACCATCAGTTCTTGTAGCCTATCGACTCGTGTGTTTGAGCAGACATACAGCACTCAGAACACTCAGTTTCTGCCTGTTTAATCTAATACGTCAGAACATTATTATATCCCACGAACCAGTCAAACACCCCCACAAATGGTATGACTTTCAACACTGTCTAGCATGCATGGTCACACTGAGTCAAACACCCCCACAAATGGTATGACTTTCAACACTGTCTAGCTTGCATGGTCACACTGAGTCAAACAACCCCACAAATGGTATTACTTTCAACACTGTCTAGCATGCATGGTCACACTGAGTCAAACACCCCCACACATGGTATTACTTTCAACACTGTCTAGCATGCATGGTCACACTGAGTCAAACACCCCCACACATGGTATTACTTTCAACACTGTCTAGCATGCATGGTCACACTGAGTCAAACACCCCCACACATGGTATGACTTTCAACACTGTCTAGCATGCATGGTCACACTGAGTCAAACACCCCCACACATGGTAGACTTTCAACACTGTCTAGCATGCATGGTCACACTGAGTCAAACACCCCCACACATGGTATGACTTTCAACACTGTCTAGCATGCATGGTCACACTGAGTCAAACACCCCCACACATGGTATGACTTTCAACACTGTCTAGCATGCATGGTCACACTGAGTCAAACACCCCCACACATGGTATGACTTTCAAC
>CM065686.1:5330978-5340978 GCA_017654935.2 Phymorhynchus buccinoides
CTCATTCTCTCTCCCCACACCCTCCTCTCTCTCCCCCCCTCTCTCTCCCTCCATCTCCCACCCCACCCCCCCTCTCTCTCTCTCATGAGTCTATTTTAGTCGTTTCTCCCGTTGATGAAATCACACAGAGAATATTTCGACTATTTCATCAGAGCAAGTCAAATGGTCGCTGTCGTCTCGGCATTGTATGGAACAGTCAGACATTTTCAATAATGAAAACCACCCACAACAAACTAGTGCCCTTTCCCCAACTCTTGATGGAAATCCTCCACTCTAAATTACCTTCTTTACCCCCCCCCCCTTCACCCCCCATGTTGTACATTATTTTTTTTAATTCACTCCCCCGCAAGCTACAGCCCTACTAGAGAGTTTCCGCCTCAGAAGGCACACCAGACAAAAATGACCATCAATGTCATCTGTACGTTTTACTCTCAAGTTAATATCGGATCTATTGCAATGACAATAGGAATATCCAAGACGTAATTGCATCAAATAAAAGGATGAAGAACATAGTCTATATAAAGCATCTATAATGTCTGTTGTATTCGTGTCGTCTTTTTGCTACAGAATCAATAATCTTCCCTAGGCTTATCGTGCCATTAAAAGATTACAGCAAAACGAAGTTCTTCTTCTTCTTCTTCTTCTTCTTCTTCTTCTTCTTCTTTCTTCGATCGCTCAGACAGTTTCCTGTCAATTATGAGCGCAGATGCATCATGCTGCCGTTATGCGCCTAACTAAGAAATAGTTAGGCCCAGCAAGTCCGACTTCGGCTGGAGGAAATCTTTTTGAAAGTGTTTCGTGAAAAAAGGCAGGAACATGGAACGGTAAGTCAGAAAGACAGTAGATGACAGTAAGCAATGGAAAAAAGGCAGAATCAAAGAGAGGGACATATGAGAGGAAGCTGAAAGCAGAGAACTTCCAGAAGGTGGGGGAACTATTTATACAAAAGACCCCCCGGTATCCCCACGGGGGGAAAACGAAGATACAGTTCTTACTTTGTGGGTGTTCACTCTCTCTTCTCTTCGTTTTGTTTTGCTTTACACAAAGATAGTTCACTTCTTTCTGTGAAGCTCGAATGTTATAAACAATGAAAGTATACAAACGTTTATATAGTGTGTTTTAGTCTTACTTCTACGTACATGGATATTAAAGACAATCGCACAAAACATCATCTTTGGTCGACGATGGTGACGCTTAAATCGTTATTTGTTTCTGTTTTGTTTCTCTCTATCTGAATCTTTCTCTTTCTCTCAATCTTTTCTCCCTTTTTGTGACGAACATTTTGCAGTTATTCTGCAATCAAACTTATTAAAGATATTAAAGATACAAGGGCGTCGCCGAGCGGCAGACATGTCCGTCACCAGCAATGCCACGCACTTGCGACACCCCGTAGAGTGTCACATCCTGACACAAAATTGGAAGGGATTCTGTCTTCTAGTTCACGAGATACAGCTTGAAGAAGAAACATATAGCGCAAAGAAGGAAATTTCGGTTTTCAAGGTCACACTTCAAGGTCAAGGTCAGCATGGCGATAATTTATGCTCGGATGTTTTCTTCTCTAGGGTATACAGTACCACACACAATCTGAAGCGCTTCTGTTAAGTACAAATGTGGAAAATATGGCTTAAAACCCAATGTGTAGACGCCTACCACTTTCAAGGCCTACTGATCGCCCGGACCGTGACCTTGATCGGTATGCCACCATCAGAACGGGCATAAGCCAAAGTACCTTCATGCCAAATTTGAAGACTCTAACACTAACGGTGTGGGAGTTATGGCCCCTGAAAGATTTTCGGTTTTTAAGGTCGTACGCCAAGGTCAAGGTCACGACGGCAAAATGGTTTGCGCGGATGCATTTCTCTCATGGTGACACACCAGCACACAAAATTTGACGTGATTCTGTCAACCCGTTCGAAAGATATCCTTGGGACAGACAGAATGAGAAAAAAATGACCCTCCGATTTTCAGGCTTCAGCGATCTTTTTGACCTTTGACCTTGACCCTTGATCGGTATGCCATCATCAGAACGGGCATAAGCCAAACCACCTTCATACCAAGTTTCAACATCCTATGTTGATCGGTGCCCGAGATATGGCTAAAAATAGATTTTCGGTTTTCGGTTTTCGGTTTTCAAGGTCACGACGGCAAAATGGTTTGCGCCGATCTCTTCCTATTAAGGAGGCACACCTTCACACAAAATTTGACGCGATTCGGTCAAGCGGTTCGGGAGATATCCTTGGGACAGACAGAAAAAAAAAAAAAAAAAAAAAAAAAAAAAAAAGTAAAAAAATACAAACCAGCCCATCGCAATGTCCGTTCACCTTCGGTGACGGACAATTAAAGATATTAAAGTATTAAAGATATTAAAGTATTAAAGATTAAAGTATTAAAGATTAAAGTATTAAAGATTAAAGTATTAAAGATTAAAGTATTAGAGATTAAAGTATTAAAGATTAAATTATAAAATATTAAAGTATTAAAGATTAAAGTATTAAAGATTAAAGTATTAAAGATTAAAATATTAAAGATTAAAGTATTAAAGATTAAAGTATTAACGTATTAAAGATTAAAGTATTAAAGATTAAAGATAGGCTAAAGAGAATCCGTAATCCCCTCTCTGGACAGTTCAGTTAATAACCGATTAGCATAACTTTCTGTTGATCAAGAAGATGCTTGATATTTCGGATTCGGAAGGTTTATAATGAACCAGGCCATGATGCCCATGTCATGGGGATGGGGATTAAAATAGGAAAGAATAAAAAAAATTACAGATGCTGGATATTATTTTTGGCTCCGACAAGAAAAGTCATGCAAATATGCTCGCGTATTCTTTTGTATGTCTATCGGTTTCTAGAGCTGTGACAAATTGCTCCCATGGAGTATAACGTGTCAATGAATGCAGCGGGCGAACCCCCTGTCGGCTCATGTTGCCCTTGTCATCAATCAAGAAGAGGGAGGATAAGTGTCCAGGGGGGGGGGGGAGGGGGGGGGGGGGAGGAGGGAGGGGGGGGGGGAGGAGAGGGGGGGGGGGGGTGATCTTCTGACTCCATTCCGTTACTACACATCCCACTTTCATTTCAATCCCATTTTGCCGCTTTGCTACCCTCGCTTGGCTCCAATATCAAAGGAAAATGGTTCCTGGGCAGCTCTGATTTGATTAGATGCTAGAGGAACTGAAAAGTGACTTGTCAATTTAATATGGGATCGCTTAAATTGTATCCATGAAATGCAGTATATGGTTCGGATTCCATCAATATTACAAGAACATTTTTGTCTGCATGAAATGCAACACACACGCTGTGTATTAATTTTGTTGACGTGGACATAAAGTGATCCCTGACCCACCACGATTAAGTCCCTTGTTGTTGTATTTTTCTGGGTAGCTGTGACCCATAATACAAATGCCCCCAACTTGAAATTGAAGCTACTCTTTAAAATGATGTTTCGTTTTCAATTATGGCCTGGGGGCATTTGTATGGGAGTCAAACAACCTGGTCAAACCAAGATTTGTTACCAGCTAGCAAGAAGGGAAAACACGTGAAAAACGTCATTTTGACACGTTGGTTCGGGGGATATTGGCTAAAGAGCACACTGACTTAGTTGCTAACCCCCACGTTAGGGGAGATTACTGTGGGGGGGGGGGCGGGGGGGGGGTTTGGGGGGGGGGGGGGTGACGGGGGGGGTGGGGGGGGGGGTGTGTAAGCTCAAAGACGCGGAGTCAGCTAGAGCCAGGTACGCAACCAACCGCTGCCACAACACCACCGGGTGTAAGATCCATGCTATAAGAGCTAGGCTGGGTGGGAGTCACTGGAGTCGAGGAGTCAAAAGATCCAGCTCACAGACGCTAAACAAGATCGTCAACACCTCGTCAACAACCTCGTCCAACATCAACTGCAAACTCGTCGTCTTCTTCTGCGTTGCCAGGACCATAGGGCCATAATGGGTAAGGTACGCATGTGTCCGTTTTCCAGTTTTCACTGGTGTCCTTGCTGCATTCAGCTGACACATTTTCGATTTCGGAGGAGCTGAAAGGAGAAAACGTATTTGGAAAATGTTTTTTTGTTTTTGTTTTTTAAAGGCAGGATAATGAGTCAATAAGTCAGAAAGATATAGTAGATGACACAAAGCAAGGAAAAAGGCAGAGTCAAAGAGAGAGAGACACACACAGCAAACGACGCACACGCACACACACACCCCATACACAACATACAGAAAAAAAACCCACCCACAAATATAAACCAACACACACCACACACACCACACACCCACACACACACACACAACCACACACACACACGACACACACACACACACACACACACACGAACGCACACACAAACACACAACAACAACAACACAACTACTGTTTTATGATAATGAAGAGTACTTCCATACTGTCAGATCCCCCTGACCTTCACAGTGTGCACGTGATCACTCTCCCGCGTGGCACAGCCGTCAGGGACAGTCCTATGGTCATCCATTGCGATCAATAGCACGCTTCCCTCACTTCCTGATAGCCAAGCCCTGGGGACGACCCCTCTCATAATGTTCACCTGTTATTATCTACAGTCCAGGATATAACAGTTATTATTGTCTCATAATGTTCACCTGTCTATTGTCTACAGTCCAGGATATAACAGTTATTATTGTCTCATAATGTTCACCTGTTATTGTCTACAGTCCAGGATATAACAGTTATTATTGTCTCATAATGTTCACCTGTTATTGTCTACAGTCCAGGATAGAACAGTTATTATTGTCTCATAATGTTCACCTGTCAATTATCTACAGTCCAGGATATAACAGTTATTATTGTCTCATAATGTTCACCTGTCAATTATCTACAGTCCAGGATATAACAGTTATTATTGTCTCATAATGTTCACCTGTTATTGTCTACAGTCCAGGATAGAACAGTTATTATTGTCTCATAATGTTCACCTGTTATTGTCTACAGTCCAGGATAGAACAGTTATTATTGTCTCATAATGTTCACCTGTTATTGTCTACAGTCCATGATATAACAGTTATTATTGTCTCATAATGTTCACCTGTCAATTATCTACAGTCCAGGATATAACAGTTATTATTGTCTCATAATGTTCACCTGTTATTGTCTACAGTCCAGGATAGAACAGTTATTATTGTCTCATAATGTTCACCTGTTATTGTCTACAGTCCAGGATAGAACAGTTATTATTGTCTCATAATGTTCACCTGTCAATTATCTACAGTCCAGGATATAACAGTTATTATTGTCTCATAATGTTCACCTGTTATTGTCTACAGTCCATGATATAACAGTTATTATTGTCTCATAATGTTCACCTGTTATTGTCTACAGTCCATGATATAACAGTTATTATTGTCTCATAATGTTCACCTGTTATTGTCTACAGTCCAGGATAGAACAGTTATTATTGTCTCATAATGTTCACCTGTTATTGTCTACAGTCCAGGATATAACAGTTATTATTGTCTCATAATGTTCACCTGTCAATTATCTACAGTCCAGGATATAACAGTTATTATTGTCTCATAATGTTCACCTGTTATTGTCTACAGTCCAGGATATAACAGTTATCATTGTCTCATAATGTTCGCCTGTTATTGTCTACAGTCCATGATATAACAGTTATTATTGTCTCATAATGTTCACCTGTTATTGTCCACAGTCCATGATATAACAGTTATTATTGTCTCATAATGTTCACCTGTTATTGTCTACAGTCCATGATAGAACAGTTATTATTGTCTCATAATGTTCACCTGTTATTGTCTACAGTCCATGTGATAGAACAGTTATTATTGTCTCATAATAATTCACCTGTTATTGTCTACAGTCCATGATATAACAGTTATTATTGTCTCATAATGTTAACCTGTTATTGTCTACAGTCCAGGATATAACAGTTATTATTGTCTCATAATGTTCACCTGTCAATTATCTACAGTCCAGGATATAACAGTTATTATTGTCTCATAATGTTCACCTGTTATTGTCTACAGTCCATGATATAACAGTTATTATTGTCTCATAATGTTCACCTGTTATTGTCTACAGTCCAGGATATAACAGTTATTATTGTCTCATAATGTTCACCTGTTATTGTCTACAGTCCATGATATAACAGTTATTATTGTCTCATAATGTTCACCTGTTATTATCTACAGTCCAGGATATAACAGTTATTATTGTCTCATAATGTTCACCTGTTATTGTCTACAGTCCATGATATAACAGTTATTATTGTCTCATAATGTTCACCTGTTATTGTCTACAGTCCAGGATATAACAGTTATTATTGTCTCATAATGTTCACCTGTCAATTATCTACAGTCCATGATATAACAGTTATTATGTTCTCATAATGTTAACCTGTTATTGTCTACAGTCCAGGATATAACAGTTATTATTGTCTCATAAATGTCATCACCTGTTATTGTCTCTCTCATAACTGTTCACAGTCCATGATATAACAGTTATTATTGTCTCATAATGTTCACCTGTTATTGTCTACAGTCCAGGATATAACAGTTATTATTGTCTCATAATGTTCACCTGTTATTGTCTACAGTCCAGGATATAACAGTTATTATTGTCTCATAATGTTCACCTGTCAATTGTCTACAGTCCAGGATATAACAGTTATTATTGTCTCATAATGTTCACCTGTTATTGTCTACAGTCCAGGATATAACAGTTATTATTGTCTCATAATGTTCACCTCTCTACAGTCCTGATAGAACAGTTATAGCTCTCATAATGTCTACCATTGTCCACAGTCCATGATATAACAGTTATTATTGTCTCATAATGTTCACCTAATATTATCTACAGTCCAGGATATAACAGTTATTATTCTCTCATAATGTTCTCCTCTAGAACAGTTATATTGTCTCTCACCTGTTATTGTCTACAGTCCATGATATAACAGTTATTATTGTCTCATAATGTTCACCTGTTATTGTCTACAGTCCAGGACAACAGTTATTATTGTCTCATAATGTTCACCTGTTATTATCTACAGTCCAGGATATAATTGTCTCAGTTATATCTATTAGAACAGTTATTATAATAGTCTCATAATGTTCACCTGTTATTGTCTACAGTCCAGGATATAACAGTTATTATTGTCTCATAATGTTCACCTGTTAATTATCTACAGTCCAGGATATAACAGTTATTATTGTCTCATAATGTTCACCTGTTATTATCTACAGTCCAGGATAGAACAGTTATTATTGTCTCATAATGTTCACCTGTTATTGTCTACAGTCCAGGATATAACAGTTATTATTGTCTCATAATGTTCACCTGTTATTGTCTACAGTCCAGGATATAACAGTTATTATTGTCTCATAATGTTCACCTGTTATTGTCTACAGTCCATGATATAACAGTTATTATTGTCTCATAATGTTCACCTGTTATTATCTACAGTCCAGGATATAACAGTTATTATTGTCTCATAATGTTCACCTGTCAATTATCTACAGTCCAGGATAGAACAGTTATTATTGTCTCATAATGTTCACCTGTCAATTATCTACAGTCCAGGATAGAACAGTTATTATTGTCTCATAATGTTCACCTGTCAATTGTCTACAGTCCATGATATAACAGTTATTATTGTCTCATAATGTTCACCTGTTATTATCTACAGTCCAGGATATAACAGTTATTCTCTGTCTTATAATCTTCTGTTCTCTCTTATTGTCTACAGTCCATGATATCACAGTTATTATTGTCTCATCTGTTCACCTCTCTCTCTCTCTCTCTCTGATCTCTCTCTCTCTCTCTCATAATGTTCAGCCTGTTATTGTCTACAGTCTCTGATATCAGTTCTCTGTCTCTCTCTCGCCTCTCTCTTCTCTCATCTGTTCTCATAATTTTCACTCTCTCTCTCTCTCTCATAATGTTCACATAATAGCTCTCTGTCTCTCTCTCTCTCTCTATTGTCTCATAATGTTCACATAGCATCTCTCTGTCACATAATAGCATCTCTGTCTGTCACTCTCTCTCTCTCTCTCTCTCTCTCTCTCTCTCTCTCTCTCTCTCTCTCTCTCTCTCTCTCTCTCTCTCTCTCTCTCTCTCTCTCTCGCTCTTTATCCTTGTTAAATAAAAGTGTTTCGGTGTTCAGTGTTCTCTCTCTCCTCTCTCTCTCTCTCTCTTCTCCTCTCTCTCTCTCTCTCTCTTCTCTCTCTCCTCTCTCTCTCTCTCTCTCTCTCTCTCTCTCTCTCTCTCTCTCTCTCTCTCTGTCTCTCTCTCTCTTTATCCTTGTTAAATAAAGTTTGTTTCAGTGTTCAGTGTTCTCTCTCTCTCTCTCTCTCTCTCTCTCTCTCTCTCTCTCGTCTCTCTCTCTCTCTCTCTCACTCTCTCTCTCTCTCTCTCTCTCCTCTCTCTCTCTCTCTCTCTCTCTCTCTCTCTCTCTCTCTCTCTCTCTCTCTCTCTCTCTCTCTCCTTCCTCTCTCTCTATTTCACGGTTTTGCTTGTCTCTCTGCCCCTCTCTTCCAGTCCCAATCTCTCATTTATTTGTCTGTCTCCTCTTCTTCTTCTTCTTCTTCTTCTTCTTCTTCTTCTTCTTCTTCTTCTTCTTCTTCTTCTTCTTCTTCTTTTCTTCTCTCTACCCACACCCCCCCCCCCCCCCCTGTCTCTCTCTCTCTCTCTCTCTCTCGCTTTCTTTTATCTAACTTCATTTAATCTTTCGGGGACAACAGAGTATTCTGTTTGCTCATACGACGACTGCATTATATGCATTCGGTGTGCTGATCTGTACGAAGGCATACACAATTATGCAGCATTGATTCAGTTAACGCACGCGCCTATCCATTTATTTATGGAAAACCATGGAACAAACTGTTGAAGATTGATGAAAATGCATTTTCTCCGCAAAGGGCCAGCCGCACGTCCACTAAATTCGCATACTGTACGATACGATTCGATCACGTGATCATGTAATGCGCCGATCACACTGTCTTGTTCTTTGAGACAACGTGATCGAAACGTATCGTACAGTCGTGCAATGTTAGCTGGCCTTTAAATGCTACATCCAGGGAACGAGTTCTGTGTTGACCAGTCTCTCAATCTGCTAATAAATCACTTCAAACTTCACGGAAAAGCTTTTAGATTGACTTCGCGGAATATTGCTGCGTTTGTACGTCTCCGTCAAAGTAAAAATAGTACAATGAAGTAAAAAGCTGCATGCAAGCAACTCTTTTCTCCTGTTTACCACTCGAAACACATTTCGGTTACGCAATTCTGTCCTCTAAAAAGAACATTAAAGAAGCCATTTGTTGTAGATTGCAGCACAGTGACAGTTTAAAGTTCACCCAAAATAACCGGTATTTCGCAACCTTTCGAAACATTTCAAGTTTACCACGTTTATTTCAAATCCATCAACTTCTGACTGCAGCATTTATTGGACTTGAACTAAATCTAAAGGTGTAGAGTGGCACAGAGGTAACGCGTTCGCCCCGTATACAATAAACCCGTGTTCGAACCTGGGTACAGGGGGATTTTTTCTCTCACTTTGCACCAGGCCTTACGGTCTGAACGTGGAGTCTTTCGGATGAGACGATAAACCGAGGTCCCGTGTGCCCATGCACTTAGCACACGTTAAAACCATTGGCAACGAAAAAGTTGTCATTCAGTGGTCAAAATTTACCCCCCCCCCTTTCCTTCCTGATCAGTCACACAAAAATCGCATGCAAATAAATAAAAAATGATTTTAAAAAAAAAAAAGGGTGGTGCGCATCGGGCTGCGACGCGCTCTCCAGGTTGGAGCACCCCGAATTCCACAGAGACGTCTCTGTGACTGCAAAAGTACCAAACACCAAACTCCAGCCCTGGACAGCACTAAAGCTATCGTTATCGCCTGCTATTCTTTTGAATTTGAATATGTCACTCTGGATTAACCCTTTCACCGCCAGACATTTTTCATCCAAAAATCTCCATTACATTTACCTGGGTACAGAACAAAATCCATCTGCAGTATTG
>CM065686.1:5350978-5353478 GCA_017654935.2 Phymorhynchus buccinoides
CCATCGCATCGTCTCCATCCCCGGGAAGACCCTGCTGTCTTCAGGAATATCATCCATAAGAGGCAACGCCTAATGGGACGCTAAGCTCACCTCCATCGGCTAGTAGGATTTCATCAGACACATTCAGACAGTAGAATTTCACGAGACTCGAGCCCAACAAATGTCACAATCGGATCGCATTGGGATCGAATCGTATGCAGTGTAGCGGGCCCCTTAACTGCACGGGCGACCTTCTTCACAATCTAGGCTTCTGGACTGAAGTAGAGACACACTAGAACTTGTAGAAGAATGATTGAAGGCACTGGGATCCACTGGGATCAACAGGAGCACACACACACAAAATAATTACCTGCTAAAAAACAACCCCAAAACAACAAATATTGTGATTGTGATTGCGATTGTGAAAATGTTCGTTGGAGTTAATGTATTTGGTTATTTGTTTTGTATTTAGTATATTCTAGTAACAGAGACTTATCTCTGTCAAATTCGGGCTGCTCTCCCTGGAGAGAATGTCGCCGCAAGTGCAGCGCCTACCCAATAAAAAATATTTTTGGGGGGCACAGGGTGAGGAGGAGGTGTAGGCACACTTGGAAAACCTAGCTATCAATTTGGCCATACCAGGCAGCGGGGTTTCTTCCTGCTCTTACCGACTTTCAACTGCCGTGGGATTTTTACGTGCGTAAAGCGCACGAGTCAGACTAGCTTTAACTTCCCATCCGAATGACTCGACGTTCAGTTCGATTTTCCTGTCGAACTAGAAAGAAAGGGCGAGGAGGCCGGGATTCGAACCCGGGTCACTCACGCTGCAGTCACGGCATTACATTTGGCAGGCGAACGTCTTAACCACTCTGCCACCTTTCTCCCTGTGACTGAGGATAATCCGCTAAAATGTGTACAATCTAAGAGGGAGAAGTTTTGAGATAAAAGCCCCGTATGGATTAGTAGGAATGGAACATAACGATGGCTTGGAGTCAAAACGGACTATCTTTAGATAGTCCATTGACATATTATTGAACTTATTATGAAAACTAATAACTTGTATAAAACAAAATACTGCTGAAATATAAAAAGCAAAAACCCCTTTTTATATTTCTGTAGTCATTGTTTGATACAAGTTATTAGTTTTTGTAAAAACTCAATAACACGTCAATAGACAATCTAAAGATAGTCCGTTTTGACTCCAAGCCATCGATAAGGGCTAAATATAGATGACAGAAAACGTCTGTGGTACGAATATGCTTAAAGACCCCGCACGTCACGTGTCTACATCACGGTTTTCACGTGTTTTCCCTCTTATAGCTAGTAAGGAATCTTTAAGATACACTGACCCACCACGATTAAGTCCCTTGTTTTTTCTGGGTAGCTGTGGCCCATATACAAAATGCCCCAAACTTATTATTGAGGCTGCTCTTTAAAAACATGTTTCGTTTTAATTTGGGGGCATTTGCATGGGAGTAAAAACTAGTCAAAACAAGATTTCTTACCAGCTATAAGAGGGAAAACACGTGAAACACGTGATTTTGACGCGTGATCTGGTGGATCTTTAAGAAATATTCCGATTTTAAGAGGGAATGTGACACGTGACGTGCGGGGTCTTTAAAAGGGAGTGTTGTCTTTTGCTTCGTTTAAAAAGAAAAAGAAAGAAGTAGCGAACATGTCTCTTGCTAAATCAAATACAGATTTTTCAAATACCAAAGGTCTTTACTTAGGCACACAGTTTGGGCTAAAATAAATCTCCAACAAATGGAGTTGCGATGCCACTATTTTTGTATCAAATAAAACGTTAAGCATAATTATTTGGTATTTGGTACTTTATAGTCACAGAGGCGTCTCTGTGAAATTCGGGTTGCTCCCACCTGGAGAGCGCGTCGCAACCAAAGGTAATGTTTGATCAAATGACAATCTTTTTCATTGCCATTGGGTTTAACGTGTGCTAAACGCACACGTGACTCGGTTTATCGTCTCATCCGAAATATTCCATGTTCAGATCGTAAGGCTTAGTGCAGAGTGAGTGTAAAAATCCCCTGTACCCAGGTTCGAACTCGTGTTTATTGCATACGAGGCGAATGCGTTACTTCTGTGTCACTCTACACCTCTAAGTCAGAGAAGCCATGTGCGTTACATAACGGGGTTAAGCCTTAGTCTATCTTGGGCCCAGTTTCAAGCCATTTGTGTTTAATTGTGTGACAAACCAGAGCAAGGGCTATTCTATTAAAGACCAGCAGGTTTTAGAATCAGAGACTACAACATTATTCTAGGAACTACAAAGGTCAACCTATAGCTCGCCAATTTGACCGCCATGCCACAACCAACTCAACAGGGGCTTATCTCGTGATATCTTTAGTTGGGGGTAGAGAAAGAGAGAGAGGGGGTGGGGGACTCCTCTCTCCCCCCTCCCTCTCTCTTTATCCCCAACTAAGCATATAGAGAGGATTAGCCCCACTCGAGCGTTATGCCACCTGGCGGTCAAAACAGCCAGCTAAGCCGCTCATTGTGCTAA
>CM065686.1:5368478-5373478 GCA_017654935.2 Phymorhynchus buccinoides
CGGTTAAAAAGGTTGCATAACCGTCTGTACACACGTTAACAAAATATCTCTATTTCCCCATGGTAGGCCACTCATAACATGACTTACAATTCACTGTGTTGCCATGGGGAAATAGTGATATTTTGTGAATCATGTTAACGTGCATACAGACCTATATGAAGAAAAAACAAAATGGCCACGTTGTAGATTAGACACCCCCATGGAATTTTCGCAATTAACCTTTTCCCTAAGATAAGAAGCCACATTCTGCCCTGCTCGGGGATGGCATAGGGTTAGGAGCCACATTCTGCCCTGCTCGGGGATGGCATAGGGTTAGGAGCCACATTCT
Source organism: Phymorhynchus buccinoides (assembly GCA_017654935.2). NCBI lineage: Eukaryota > Metazoa > Mollusca > Gastropoda > Neogastropoda > Raphitomidae > Phymorhynchus > Phymorhynchus buccinoides. Next base: position 5,368,807 of record CM065686.1, read on the forward strand.
GCCCTGCTCGGGGATGGCATAGGGTTAGGAGCCACATTCTGCCCTGCTCGGGGATGGCATAGGGTTAGAAGCCACATTCTGCCCTGCTCGGGGATGGCATAGGGTTAGAAGCCACATTCTGCCCTGCTCGGGGATGGCATAGGGTTAGGAGCCACATTCTGCCCTGCTCGGGGATGGCATAGGGTTAGGAGCCACATTCTGCCCTGCTCGGGGATGGCATAGGGTTAGGAGCCACATTCTGCCCTGCTCGGGGATGGCATAGGGTTAGGAGCCACATTCTGCCCTGCTCGGGGATGGCATAGGGTTAGGAGCCACATTCTGCCCTGCTCGGGGATGGCATAGGGTTAGGAGCCACATTCTGCCCTGCTCGGGGATGGCATATTCTGCCCTGCTCGGGGTTAGGGTTAGAAGCCACATTCTGCCCTGCTCGGGGATGGCATAGGGTTAGGAGCCACATTCTGCCCTGCTCGGGGATGGCATAGGGTTAGGATCAGCTTGGGGCTATTGTCATGAAACCGAAAGAAAGAGACTTTACAATCGAAGAGAGGGTGTGGGTAGGTAGGGGTGTGTGTGCTTAAAGTACAACTTCGCCAGTAGAGTTTATTAAGGGTGGTGTTAATGTTTTACTTGCATACTGGTTTACAACAACAACAAAGTCAAGCAACGAAATAAACAAAAGAACACTACAACAAACAACAACAACAACATGTCTTCTCTTCTTGTTTGTTGTTGATGTGAGAGCAAAATGTGGAAGACTCCAGCGTGGTTTTGGAATATAAACAAAAGCACCCAATAGATCGCAGTGCAACCCATCCTTTCGCTCCTCGTGCAAACCATTTCATTTATGATTAGTAGTATGATTAGGTACTTTATAGTCACAGAGGCGTCTCTGTGAAATTCGGGCTGCTCCCACCTGGAGACCGCGTCGCAGCCAGAGGCGCGCCACCCAATTTTTTATATTTTTTTGGCATGCGATTTTTGTCACTGATGAGGGGGGGTAAATTTTTACCAAATGACAACTTTTTCGTTGCCACCGGGTTTAGCGTATGCTAAGTGCATGGGCACACGGGACCTCGGTTTATCGTCTCATCCGAAAGACTCTACGTTCAGACCGTTAAGGCCTAGTGCAGAATGAGAGGAAAAAATCCCCTGTACCCAGGTTCGAACTCGGGTTTACTTGACACGAAGCGAACGTGTTACAACAGTGTGCATCCCCGCACTGTCACAAATTAAAGCTCACCTAGCATGATTTGTTTTCTTCAGAAACACAATGTCAGCAAACATCAAAGGCATTGCTCTCTCACTCTCTCCTCCCTCCCTACTTCCCCTCCTGTGATTTATGTACAGTATATCCATGTTTTAGCACGGTTTGTTTATCGAACAGGAGAAAGAAAGAAAAGAGAGAAACGGACAGAATTGGACTTTTTGTTGTTGTACGAGTGGTCTTAGATTATCTTAGATGTAATCAATGTTTTCCATTGTATTTATCTGATGATGTTGCATGCTTTTGCCGTTTCATCTGTGATGTTCGATCTCTGTTAATGTATAATGCACGTCTTAGTACTGCTTGTTTATGGAGCCCGTGAAAGGCAGATTTGCCCAAAAACAAAATATAAAAACCTCTCAGCAGTACAAAAGTTCAAACAAAAATGAACGGACAGTGAAGAGGCCGCGAGGCCTAATGTCCTAACTACCTGACCTGACCTGACCTGTAAATGTGCTTTGAACTTTCCTCAGGCGTGATTACGGCTTCTGGTCTTCTCTAACTAGCAGTTTATTTGCTTTTTTTGCTTTTGTTTTATTTGCCAAAACCTGTGTTTCTGGATTTGCCCGCTTCCTTCATTCATTCCTGTTGTGTTTTGTTTTTGGTCAGTTAGGCCGTGTACACACATAAGCGGATATTCCATGCGGAAACCCGTGCGCAATCCATAAATAAGTGAAACAAAGAAAGGAACAGATTTGCGCACGTGTCCGAATTCCCCCCTATATGCGTAAACTTTTATCCTTCTTTCTTCCACTTATTTAGGGTTTTCCGTACGGAACATTCGCGTCTAATGTGAACCCGGCCTAAGTCATTCATGATGTGCACAATTAGCCCTGGCTTTTGGCAGTAGATGATTCTTTCTTCTGTTTTCTGTTTTGTTGTTGTTGTTTTTGGTGGTTGTCGTTGTTGTTGTTGTTGTTGTTGTTGTTGTTGTTGTTGTTGTTTGTTGTTGTTGTTGTTGTTGTTGTTTTTTTGTTGTTGTTGTTGTTGTTGTTGTTGTTGTTGTTGTTGTTGTTGTTGTTGTTGTTGTTGTTGTTGTGTTTGGTGGTCGTTGTTCTCTTGTACCGTGTCCATGTGATTTTGTCTATGTTATTTTATAGGAGGACAAAGATTTTCGTGAACATTTCTACATGAGAATACAATAATTATGAGCACGTGCAAATATACGTTGCTTTGATAGGCACGCGCGCGCACGTTCACACCGCATGTGAGAGAGAGAGAGAGAGAGAGAGAGAACATTTCTAGAGACAATAATTAGAGACGAGAGAGAGTTGAGAGAGACGCGCGCGACGAGAGAGAGAGAGAGAGAGAGAGAGAGAGAGAGAGAGAGAGAGAGAGAGAGAGAGAGAGAGAGAGAGAGAGATTGAGAGAGAGAGAGAGACAGAGAGAGAGAGAGTGAGAGAGAGAGAGAGAGAGAGAGAGAGAGAGAGAGAGAGAGAGAGAGAGAGAGAGAGAGAGAGAGAGAGAGAGAGAGAGAGAGAGAGAGAGAGAGAGAGAGAGAGAGAGAGAGACATACAGAAACAAATAGTGAGAAAGAGAGATAGAGAGAGTGGGAGAGAGAGGGGGAGAGAGAGAGAGAGAGAGAGAGAGAGAGAGAGAGAGAGAGAGAGAGAGAGAGAGAGAGATACAGAAACAGATAGTGAGAAAGAGAGATAGAGAGAGAGGGAGAGAGAGGAGAGAGAGAGAGAGAGAGAGAGAGAGAGAGAGAGAGAGAGAGAGAGAGAGAGAGAGAGAGAGAGAGAGAGAGAGAGTAAAAGAGAGAGAAAGAAAGAGAGAGAGAGAGAGAGAGAGAGAGAGAGAGAGAGAGAGAGAGAGAGAGAGAGAGAGAGAGAGAGAGAGAGAGAGAGAGAGAGAGAGAGAGAGAGAGAGAGAGAGAGAGAGAGAGAGAGAGAGAGAGAGAGAGAGAGAGAGAGAGAGAGAGACAAGAGAGAGAGAGACACAGAGAGAGTAGACGTTTAATCAAATAGGCCACAACCCCTTCTGATAGGGTTACAAAACATCATGAATACAACGACTATAAACAAAAGATACATAAATAACACAACATCGCATGACATTACACTGATGATAAAGAGTAAAGCGATGCGAATGTAGCTAAGTAATGTAATAACAATGCAACATTAAACAAACAAACAAACAAACAATCAATCAATCAATCAATAACTTTAATAATAATCCCTTAGGAAATTACAAAGCACATTCACAGGCTCGATAAACAAACAGTACTAAAACATACATTATCTATAATTCAAAGATCACGGAGGGAACAGCAAACGCATGTTAACATCGTCCAATGAATAACATTTTTAAAATGATCACATTTACATATAAGATATTAAGGCCACGCATGCAACAGATAAGACATTAAGAAGCATTGTACATAAATCGAACACAACAAAGGAATACAGAAAAAGCATGCAACTGTGTCAGATAATTAAAAGGAAACTTAAAATCAATTTATGATTAAAACACACCCCCCCCCCCCCCCCCCCCCCTCCACACACACACACACTCACACACCACTCGCGCGCGCATGTACGGGAAACAAGGGTTTCTATAACATTTTCTTGGTAGCAAATTATATCTCGTCGGTCTTGGTAAGCTAGACAACAAAGCAAAAAGAGTTTCCTCATCTTTAAGGTCTGTGTGCACGCTAACAATATTCAACCAAAAAAATCTGTCCCCATGGCAACACAGTGTTAGGCCACTCATAATATGACTTACAACTCACTGCGTTGCCATGGGGGAAATAGCGATATTTTGTGAATATTGCTAGCGTGTATGCACAGACCTTTTTAGCAGATTTACATAATGGGTAAGTCATAGACGACGAGAGAGAGAGAGAGAGAGAGAGAGAGAGAGAGAGAGAGAGAGAGAGAGAGAGAGAGAGAGAGAGAGAGAGAGAGAGAGAGAGAGAGAGAGAGAACAATTGAACACAATTGAACAATTGAACACAATTTTAATGTTTCAGGCCTCCGGCCTATAACATAGGAGGTGCGGTGCACACAAAAAACGAAATGATAATAAATGTATAATAATTCATATACTAATAGGATCAATCATAAATGTTGCTTATTACATCTGAGGCAAGAGTTCTTCTCTTTTCCTCAGTGCATAGTAGATGTACATAGCAATATCTCTAGTAATATATATGTTATCATTCGCAAGTAGTTGTTTAAGTTCGATAGAATCAACATTCGAAAACTGTCTGTGCTTCAATATGTATTTTTCTCTGAGAGGAGTATAAACATTGCATCTCAATAAAAAATGCAGTTCATTCTCAATTTGGTTACAGAATGGACATGTTTGAACATTTTCTTTGTATCTAATATTGGTGTTCAGGTCGTTTATGCCAAGACGAAATCTTGTAAAATGTATTTTAAACTTGTTAACTGTTAAGTAGGCTAA
>CM065686.1:5375978-5378478 GCA_017654935.2 Phymorhynchus buccinoides
ATACAGCAAAAAGACAAATAATATGTAAAGGGCATTCTTTTGAAGATTAAACAGCAATACATAATGTTATAGAAATCTTGCGCGCGGGTGAGCGCGCGTGTAGAGTGTGTGTAGTGTGTGCGTGTGCGTGCGTGCGTGCGTGCGTGCGTTCGTTCGTGTATGTGTGTGTGTGTGTGTGTGTGTGTGTGTGTATATATGTGTATGTGCGTGCGTGTGTGTATGTGCGTATGTGTGTGGTGTATGTGTGTGCGTAAACAGCAATAAATAATGTTATTGTATAAAGCTTGCGCGCGGGCGAGCGCGCGTGTACTGTGTGTGTGAGTGTGCGCGCGTGTGTGTATGACGTATGTGTATGTGTGTGTGCTGGTCTGTGCGCGGGTGTAGGCCTGTGTGTGTGTGTGCGTGCGTGCGTGCGTGCGTGCGTATGCAGAAGTATCGTTTTGTTATCTCTCTCTCTCTCTCTCTCTCTCTCTCTCTCTCTCTCTCTCTCTCTCTCTCTCAGACTCACACACGAAACACACACACACACTCACACACACACACACACACACACACACACACACACACACACACACACACACACACACACACACACACACACACACACATAGAAAGGTCAACGCCAATTCCGGTCTTTTCTTTAAGGTCAATTACATCACGAACTTTAAGCGGCGAATCTCTGGTTCGAATTCCGTGGAGCAAAATAAGAGACACAAACCATTATTCAACAGCCAACACAAACTGAACAAAGCTAGCAAAGCACTGATCACATAGCGAGGTCCAGGGCCGGATATAGGGGGGTTTCCTGGTTTCCGGAACCCCCGCCCCTCCATTTACCCAAAGCATGTACCATATAGAAGGGTGAACAGCAAGGAAATAGCTCGATATTTGCCGTAATACTCTTTAACTTGCACAAAACTTGCAAAACGTGGGGGGGGGACCTCGGGGGGGGGGGGGGGGGGGGGGGGGGGGGGGGGGGGGGGGGGGGGGGGGGGGGGGGTCGCCCTCATGCCCCGGGGGGGGGGGGGGGGGGGTCGCCCTCATGCCCCCCCTTACAAATCACTTGGTCCGCCCCTGAGGTCTAAGCTTAATAATTTAAAAAAAAACCCAGAGAAAACCCACTCCGGGACTTTCCTGGTATAGCAGTACCTCCAGGATCATCTCACCATCTTCATAGCTATCAATGTCCCGTATGTGCCTGTTCCAGGCCGGAGGACGTTAAATGAACTTTCATCTGAGGTCTAAGCAGCCTCCCTGATGCAACAGGAACATAAGAACAAAGAGACCGGCGTCACGATAAATATATCCCGGCGTGAAATATATCCCGGTCAACGTAATAAGCCTGTGCGCCACAACCGTAACGATAACTGTTTAAAACAAATAAATAAAGACATTTAATTGCACAATCTACACGGAAAGAACCAAGAAATGGAGCGGGAGGGTGGTAATCTACATCCTCACTGAGAAATCGATGTCCCAAACCCATGCCACTTGGTTTCGCATTTTCCAAAATGGCGGATCTTGAACGCAAGACGCCAATGTAGAGAAAAGAATGAATAATTATTAATTTCAGAAAAAAAAATTCACTGGCTTCAGTATTTAGTGATGAATTATCTGCTCTTCCTGCATTTTTTTAATATATTTTTTCTTGCTTCTGGAAGTGGGGCCTGGGCTCTTCCGGCTGAACTGGGGGGTTTAATGGTCTTAACCCAGGGTAAGCAGTAGGTCTTTATCATTCTATGTTTTCTAGTAGGTTCATGCGCCCTCCAAGTTCCGTCGCGTTTTATCGTCAGAAGTGGCGTCTGCGATGTTGTTGTTGTTGTTGTCGTGGGGCGTTAGGTCCCTATACCACGCAGTGCGCATCTGGGGACCAGCGCTGATACGGTTGAAACTGTTGCCATAAGAGTGTGTGTGTGTGTGTGTGTGTGTGTGTGTGTGTGTGTGTGTGTGTGTGTGTGTGTGTGTGTGTGTGTGTGTGTGTGTGTGCGTGCGTGCGCGTGCGTGCGTGTTGTGTGCGTGTGTGTGCGTGTGTGTGTGTGTGTGTGTGTGTGTGTGTGTGTGTGTGTGTGTGTGTGTGTGTGTGTGTGTGTGTGTGTGTGTGTGTGTGTGTGTGTGTGTGTGTGTGTGTGTGTGTGTGTGTGTGTGTGTGTGTGTGTGTGTGTGTGTGTGTGTGTGTGTGTGTGTGTGTGTGTGTGTGTGTGTGTGTGTGTGTGTGTGTGTGTGTGTGTGTGTGTGTGTGTGTGTGTGTGTGTGTTGTTGTTGTTGTTGTTGTTGTGTTGTGTTGGGGCGTTATATCCCTACAACACACTGCGCATCTGGTGACAGCGCTAACAAGGTTAAAACAATCGCCATAAGAGTTAGTCAAATGCGGGCATGCCACAAGACGCCTCCGACTGTATTTAGGGAGCGAATTCTTCCCGAACAACAAACAATTCGACAGAGGAAACGGGATATTTTTCACGCCCGGATATATTATTTCACTCTACACCGGCAGTCCAGT
>CM065686.1:5380978-5383478 GCA_017654935.2 Phymorhynchus buccinoides
GTGAATGTGGTCTATGTTTCTTCTTAGAATTTTCATTTAGTAACTATTTTACTTTTGTATAATTAATTGTGTGTGAGTGTGTGCGTGCGTGTATGTGTGTGTATTTGTGCCTGCGTGCGTTCATGTGTGTGTGTGTGTGTGTGTGTGTGTATGTATATGTATGTGTGTGTGTGTGCCTGCATGTATGCAGGCGTGCGTACGTGCGTGTGTGCGTGTGTATGTGTGTGTGTGCGCGCGCATACGCGCGCGTGTGTGTGTATGTGTGTGTGTGTGAGGAAGTAAGAGAACGTTGCGTGCAATCATCGTGTTTATTTTACTTTCTAATGATTCATTATTTGTTTGCCTTTAATGTTCTTGTTATGAATGTAAAGCGCACTGAGCTCATGTGAGAAAGAGCGCTATATAAATTCCCATTATTATTATTACTACTACTCCTACTACTACTCCTACTACTACTCCTACTACTACTCCTACTACTACTCCTACTACAACTACTACTACAACTACTACTACTACTACTACTACTACTACTACTACTACTACTACTACTACTACTACTACTACTACTACTACTACTACTACTACTACTACTACTACTACTACTACTACTACTACTACTACTACTCCTACTACTACTACTACTACTACTACTACTACTACTACTACTACTACTACTACTACTACTACTACTACTACTACTACCTACTCCTCCTCCTACTACTACTACTACTACTACTACTACTACTACTACTACTACTACTACTACTACTACTACTCCTACTACTACTACTCCTACTACTACTACTACTACTACTACTACTACTACTACTACTACTACTACTACTACTGCTGCTGCTGCTGCTGCTACTACTGCTGCTACTACTGCTACTGCTGCTGCTGCTAGTACACTCGACATCAAACAGATAAAACTAGTAATAATCATAAAATCATGATCACACAAGGAGCATTAACAGAAGCACAGTAAATGTGACTGGTGGTGATGAATTAATTAAGAGAGAGAGAGAGTGAGAGAGAGAGGGGGAGAGGAGAGAGAGAGAGAGAGAGAGAGAGAGAGAGAGAGAGAGAGAGAAAAGAAAGAGAAAGAAAGAGAGAGAGTGAGAGAGAGTGAGTGAGAGAGAGAGAGAGAGTGAGAGAGAGAGAGAGAAAGAGTGAGAGAGAGAGAGTGAGAGAGAGAGAGAGTGAGATAGAGAGAAAGACAGAGAGAGAGAGAGGAGAGAGAGAGAGAGAGAAGAGGGAGGAGAGAGAGAGAGAGAGAGAGAGAGAGAGAGAGAGAGAGAGAGAGAGAGAGAGAGAGAGAGAGAGAGAGATGGGCAGACAGACAGGTAGACATATAGACAGATGTCTCTGTGTGAGCCTTCCTTCCACTGTCCTCTATCTGCCTCTGTCTATCCCTGCCGGTCTGTCTGTCCATCTGTCTCTCTTCTTTTCTCTATCTTTCTTTCATTTTCATTATCTCCCTCTTTCCGTCTTTCTCGAGAGAGAAACGCTATGAGGGTTGCCGGACATTGAGGCTATACTCATTGATCAGATTGGCAGGTCTAGATTTTGAGGTGTGTGAAATCTTTGGGGAAATCAAAAGTATATTGGTGTGTGTGTGTGTGTGTGTGTGTGTGTGTGTGTGTGTGTGTGTGTGTGTGTGTGTGTGTGTGTGTGTGTGTGTGTGTGTGTGTGTGTGTGTGTGTGTGTGTGAGTGTGCGCATGTGTGCGGTTGGGTGTGTTTGTGTGTATGTATAATGTGCATTTGCACACACACACACACACACACACACACACACACACACACACACACACACACACACACACACACACACACACACACACACACACACACACACACACACACACACACACTTCTTGAGGGAGGGAAATGACTGATGCCTCGCTCGAGAATCGAACCAGCGTGCTAAAAGGGCCAGCCGCACGTCCACTAAATTCGCACGACTGTACGATACGATTCGATCACGTGGTCTCTAAGAACAACATTAATGTGACTGGCGCATCGAGACCACATGATCGAATTGCATCGCACAGTCGTGGCGATTTTAGTGGACGTGTGGCTGGCCCTTAAGTATTAATCCTCTTACACACTATAATATATGACCTTAACCATTGCACCCCACAGGGAATTCAGGCAGAATTCAAAACATTCCGCATAATGAAAGATTGTGTTCTAAATGCGATCTTCGTGTGCTGGGTGACGAATTTCATTACATTTTTGAATGTCCTGCTTTCCAGGATGTAAGACAAGATATCTGAGAAATTATTACCAGAAAAGTTCCACTCTTTATTTCAAACAAGAAACAGTCGAATTCTCAACCGCTTAGCTTGTTTCATAAAAATCATTTTGAAAGCTTTCTAAAAACCTAAACATACATGTTTCCGTTACTTCTCGAGTTATAGCCCATTTCATAGGGTAAGTTCAACTTGTTGGTGTTTAGTAAACCGGTGCTATGTGTGCGGATGTTAGGTTGTGTGCGAC
>CM065686.1:5403478-5405978 GCA_017654935.2 Phymorhynchus buccinoides
CCCCCCCCCCCCCCCCCCCCCCCAACTCACACATACTAACATATGTGAGAACCCCCCAACACATAAACGAATATACACAAATAATTATGCGTGTAAGAGCGCGCGCGTACCGGCCTATGCAGGTGTGTTTATGCGCGTGCTTGCTTACGTCAGCGCACCCAATCCTGAATGTGTCCACGAAAAACTGCACGAATAGGATTTCCAGTGGTCACCTCTCTCTCTGTATACACACTACTCGGACCATAATATCTGAACTATCTACTATTGATTATTGAACATCGATAACGCGGGTAGTTTGTTTTCAAGAGTTTCTTTCCAACTTACTATGTTCTTGATATAACCAGAAAAAGGAACGCAGAGGGAGAGGGAGAGAGAGAGAGGGAGAGGAACGAGAAGAGAGAGCGAGAGAGAGATGAGAGAGAGAGAGAGAGAGAGAGAGAGAGAGAGAGAGAGAGAGAGAGAGAGAGAGAGAGAGAGAGAGAGAGAGAGACGGAGATTGATTGAGAGGAGAGAGAGAGTGGAGAGAGAGAGAGAGAGAGAGAGATCTCCCACACTCTTGCCCTCCTCTCGTTCCCACAAGCATTGATTTCAACGTCAATATTTATGTTGAAACAATATAAGTATGTCCATTATTTTTGTCCATGGGAGAAAGTGTGTGTGTGTGTGTGTGTGTGTGTGTGTGTGTGTGTGTGTGTGTGTGTGTGTGTGGTGTGTGTGTGTGTGTGTGTGTGTGTGTGTGTGTGTGTGTGTGTGTGGTGTGTGTGGTGTGTGTGTGTGTGTGTGTGTGTGTGTGTGTTTGTGTGTTGTGTGTGGTGTGTGTGTGTGTTGTGTGTGTGTGTGTGTGTGTTGTGTGTGTGATTGTGTGTGCGTCTGTATTTCCTTTTTTGGTCTTGCAGGGGCGGATCCATCAATCCTGTAGCTTGGCGGGTGAGGGGGGGGGTGGGGGGGTCTGGATGACGATAATTGCAACGTAAAAGTTGCAAAGAAGGCCTCTCCTTGGAGAATAAAAAGCTAAAACTCTGACTTGATCATGGATTCTTCCGTCTTTTTCTTTCTTTCTTTTCTTTAAAAAGTGTTATACATTTTTGGGGGGAAGTGGGGTCCAGAACGCCTGAATACCCCCCCCCCCCCCCCCCTAAAAAAATCTACTTACACACAAGCCTCACATCGCTATGGTTCAAGTAACTATATTCTACCACACACAAGAATAGATAAAATTCAAGTCAAGTTTTACTTTCTCGGGTTCCTCCATATGGAATTCCCTTCAGTCCGACAATAAATTATGCTCCTCTATCTCAACCTTCAAAACGAGTCTCCGAGAGACACTAACATTCGACCCTCCATGATTTGTGTCCCCTTTTTTCTTCTTTCCATATATCCCGATACGCTATATTGCTAATTACGGTGTCATGTATTCACATAATTTCATTTGTTTACTATTATCCAACAATGTGCCTCATATATGCTAAAATCAATGTTTAAAATGTTCTGCATTTTATTGCTGATTGTTACCGGTTTCATACCATAGGCTGCATTTGTTTGCCCTATTCTATAATGTATAGTTCTTTTATACGTACTTCAACATATCTCTGTGCGTATGTGTATGTATGCTTGCGCGTGCGCGCACGTGCAGGTGTGTGCGTGTATGGTTACACGCATGTATGCCCGCACGAGTATTAACAATTATACATGTGCGTATGCAATTTTATAAAATCCATATTTCAACCTATCTTTCAAAATATCATACCTCCTATATCACCAACACCTTTGCTACCTTTATGTTCAAATCTGTATGTGTAATATGATGCCTTGCCATGTTCCGTATTCTATGTTCGTATATGTACAAAGGTGCTACCTTTATGTTCAAATCTGTATGTGTAATATGATGCCTTGCCATGTTCGTATTCTATGTTCGTATAATAATTATGTACCAAGGACAGATTGGAAGACTAGGCGTTGTCTAAAATCTTTATCCTTGAAAAATACAGTTCAAGTATTCAAGTTCTCTCTCTCTCTCTCTCTCTCTCTCTCTCTCTCTCCTCTCCCTCTCCCTCTCTCTCTCTCTCTCTCTCTCTCTCTCATCTACTCGCCCTCCCGCTCTCTCTCTCTCTCTCTCTCTCTCTCTCTCTCTCTCTCTCTCTCCCTCTCCTCTCTCTCTCTCTGTATGCGTGTGGTGAGGGTTGTGTGCGAGCGTGTATGCTAGCGTGCGGGTTTGTATTCGTTCACGGGCATGCTAGTTCACGTACGTGCAATAAAACGCATTTCCCTGTCACCCACCCCCCCCCACCCCCCCCCCCCCCCCACACACACACACTCCTTCTCTACCCTATCAATATTTTTTTTATCTCCAGCAAAGTCCATTTTTTTCAATTATAGCCATGAGATACCATTGAAAAGGTCAAGAGTGTTTAGTTTCATTTCAAATATATTTACTCTTATTTCCTTTCAGCTTTGTTTCTTCTCTTCAACTATCAGCCAATATTGATAGAGTGTTTAGTTT
>CM065686.1:5410978-5413478 GCA_017654935.2 Phymorhynchus buccinoides
GTCATAATGGGTAAGGTACGTAGTTGTCCGGTTTTCAGTTTCACTGGTCTCCCCACTGCGTACTGCCTTGCAAATCAAGACCCAATACATTCATTTTTATCGACTCAGCAGTCTCGGTACAATTACTGATAGGGTCCAACTGATGAGCCCAGGCATTATGAAATTCAACAGTACTTACACTGACATACTCGCAACTACAGAAAGAACACTGCTGGTTAAAGACCAATACAATCGTTTTGATAAACTCAGCACACATTATGAGTACAATTACTGATAGGGTCAGTTCATTGAGTCCAGTGCATTAAAACACATAAAACGACAATTTAGTATTGAGTCCAACAGTATTTACACTACCAGAATTTGCAATTACACCTTGTGCCTTGATTGAAAAAACCCCACCCCACCAGTTCAATTGTATCGATCGACTCAGCCAACATTGCCAACTTAACCCTTTCACCGCCAGCCATTTTCAGCCAAAAAATACTATGAAACTTAACTGGGTAAAATATCTGCAACATTACGAATTCCTCCGTGACATAACATTAGGCTTATCCTTACCTCCCAAAATTAAGAAAATGGGGTATTTGGATAACAGGTCCTGATTTGATGCCTTTTAGTGACATGGGTGTTAAACCATTGTGGTGCTAAAATGTGACATTGGCGGTGAAAGGGTTAATCACTAATAAGAGTTCGATTTATTGAGCCCAGCACATGCACACAAGCATGTCGTGCACACTATTGAATTATCCAGCGTTGATTGAAAATACAGCATGCACCTTGCTGGAGAAAAAGAATACGTTCGTTCCGATCGACTCAGTAAATATTGGGAACGCAACAACAACTATTACTAATAGCGTCTAGTCCATTGAGCCCAGTACATTACAAATACGCAAAAGAAAACCAAACATAAGAATGGAAATGTAACACTAATGACGACAAAACACCCCCATAAGAATATGAAATATAACAGTATTTACACGAACAGAACTTGCCATTACCGCATACGTCTTGATTGTAAACAAGCGCGAAATCGCAATAGTTTGTGGCACACGGTCTATTTTTACCTCCAACCATGAGTCACCTCCCCTGGCTTTTCAATAATTTTAATCTGTAAACCAGAATGTTATCTCTGCACCATTTCGTAACTTGTTATATCTTTTGGAAAACATTTAATACTATGTATCCTACTTATACTCATCAAAAGAAGCACCGCATACTCGTCGTGTCTGTTGTAGTGTCTGTATTACGTATGTTTATTATTTTGTACGCTTTCAAAATACATCATTTTAAAGAGCGGCCTCAATTTGAAATGTAGCCTCGATTTGAAGTGCGACAATTTTGTCAAAATGTGCGACAATTTTGGACCGACCGACCGACCGACAGACAGACCGACCGACCGACAAAGTGAGTTATAGGTTTGTGGCTTGTGCCACAAACAAAAACACCTCAACACAATCCTTTCTATGGACTCAGCAAACAATTACTGATACGGTCCAATTCACCGAGCCCAGTGCATGAACCCCGCGGGTTTCTCTAGACCCCGCCGCCAGTCTGCCACTCTCATGAAAGTTCGTTTAACGTCCTCCGGCCTGGAACAGGGACATATGGGACATTAATAACTATAAAGATAGTGGGACGTCCTGGAGGTACTGCAATGCCAGGAAAGTCCCGAAGGTTTGCTTAATCATCAATATGTATTGACTTAACACTGTCTGCCACTCGTCCATCTATTTCCATAACCTATCTCTTTATGTCTGTCTATCTCTCTCTTTCTCTCTGTGCGCACGCGCGCGTGTGTGCGTATGTAAGTGCCTGTGCGCGCGCGTGTGCCGCGTGTGCGTGTGTGTGTGTGTGTGTGTGTGTGTGTGTGTGTGTGTGTGTGTGTACGTGCGTGTACCTCTTGTGTCAAATACAGATACGTGTACATAAACCTGCAACTCTCTTACAACAGCAGTCAGGAGGCACTTTTAACAGACTTGAACATTATCAGCAGTGGAAGTCATCGTCAAAACGCTTAGCCAACTGAGACAAGCACCCCCCACCCCCACACACACACACTCTTCTTATTCACGGATCTCCCTGTGGGGATACGGGGGGGGGGTCTTTCTTAAAAATAATTCCCCCGCCTTCTGGAAGTTCTGTGCTTGTAACTTCCTCTACTCTGCCACTCTCTTTGACTCTGCCTTTTTCCTTTGCCTTCTATCATCTACTATCTTTCTGACTTATTGGCCCATTCTCCTGCCTATTAATTTTTTCAAAAACATCTTCCAAATATTTGTGTATCCCTTGAGCTCCTCAGAAATCGGAATGTGTCGGCTGTACGCAGCGGGGAGACCGGTGAAAACTGAAAACCGGACACATACGTACCTTACACATTATGGCCATATGGCCTGGGAACGCAGAAGAAGAAGAATTCATGGATCCCGGTGCATGACACTCTTCAGGGGCCAGATGCATGGATTGTGGCCCTGGCCCTGTAGTAATGAGTGCGCCTTAGACA
>CM065686.1:5423478-5428478 GCA_017654935.2 Phymorhynchus buccinoides
ATTGTATTGTATTGTATTGAGTTGTATATGATATTGTATTGTATTGTATTGTATTGTATTGTATTGTATTGTATTGTATTGTATTGTTGTATTGTATTGTATTGTATTGTATTGTATTGTATTGTATTGTATTGTATTGTATTGTATTGTATTGTATTGTATTGTTGTATTGTATTGTATTGTATTGTATTGTATTGTATTGTATTGCATTGTATTGTATTGCATTGTATTGTATTGTATTGTATTGTATTGTATTGTATTGTATTGTATTGTATTGTATTGTATTGTATTGTATTGTATTGTATTGTATTGTATTGTTATTGTATTGTATTGTATTGTATTGTATTGTATTGTATTGTATTAGCCACTTGTATAGGATTGTATTGTATTGTATTGTATTGTATTGTATTGTGATAATTGTATTGTATTGTATTGTATTGTATGCATGTATTGTATTGTATTGCATCGCATTGAATTGCATTGTATTGTACTGGAATGTATTGTACTACATTGTACTGCATTGTATTGTATTGAATTGTATTGTACTGTATTATCAGTCTCCGACCTCGTGTGATAAACAGCAAGCCACTTGATATAGGATAAAAGCAATATCACACTCGCAAATCCTAATAACGGATATATACCGATATTTTACCTCTTTCAGGTGATAATCAAACACGCAACGAAGAAGCGAGACGGCCATGCATGCAGATCTAAAATAATACTAACCACTTCACCGTAGCAAGAATATCCCACTCATCCACAAATAATATAGTTCTCCAAGTTAGAAAGTCGTAGCTATTTTGATCTTGCACATTGATACATTATGAAAGGAAACCGATTATTAATCGAAACATGAACCTACTGAAATTTGCTGTATTACAAAAATAGCCTTTACAATGACATATTTAAATTTTTTTTATTTTCAATGTAAAATGTTCATCAGAAACAACCTTTTGCATTTATCGGGTTAAGGCATAGGGTTATGACTATGTTTGGGCTTTTTGTTTTACTAAACATCACTTGATGCAAATAAAGAAAATATGGCTTGAGTACTGCAGATAGTCGCATGCGAGTGTACCTTGATGTGTGAGAATGATAATGGTATGTCAAGATAAATAACTGTGACGTCAAGTTTCTAATAGCAACGAT
This sequence comes from Phymorhynchus buccinoides, assembly GCA_017654935.2. NCBI lineage: Eukaryota > Metazoa > Mollusca > Gastropoda > Neogastropoda > Raphitomidae > Phymorhynchus > Phymorhynchus buccinoides. The sequence continues at coordinate 5,424,631 of CM065686.1, forward strand.
GTACAAGTAGTGCAAAGAGGCCTGCCAGCCGTGAGATATAAAACAATATACCGATCTTCAAGTAGCGCTAAAGAGGCCTGGAAGCGTATATAAAACAATGTCTTGACATATCATTTGCGTATATTAGCCCATAGGCTAAGTGTAAACGCGTGTAAGAATACACCGTTGCTATTAGAAACCTGACGTCACAGTTATTTATCTTGACATATCATTATCATTCTCATACACTCGCATGCGACTATCTGCAGTACTCAAGCCATATTTTCTTTATTTGCATCAAGTGATGTTTAGTAAAACAAAAAGCCCAAACATACTCCTAACCCTGTGCCTTAACCCGATAAATGCAAAAGGTTGTTTATGATGAACATTTTACATTGAAATTTTTTTTTTTGTGAATAGTAACTTTTAGTGAAATTGCAAATGATAAAAATAGCGGCCAGCAACCTATACTCAAGTTAGTGTCACTGCAAATAGCGCCTTCTGAGCAGGACACCAAAAAACGTCATCTTAGTGAACTTACGCAATCACTGAAATTACGTCATCATTGAAAGTTCGTCATTGGCGAAATGACAAAAACTATGGCCTGTGATTGCAGTGTAAAACGATTATGTCATTGTAAAGGCTATTTTTTATACAGCAAATTCTAGTAGGTTCATGTTTCGATTAATAATCAGTTTCCTTTCATAATGTATCAATGTGCAAGATCAAAATAGCTCACGACTTTCTAACTTGGAGAACTATATTATTTGTGGATGAGTGGGATTTTCTTGCTACGGTGAAGTGGTTAGTATTATTTTAGATCTGCATGCATGGCCGTCTCACTTCTTCGTTGCGTGTTTGATTATCATCTGAAAGAGGTAAAATCTCGGTATATATCCGTTATTAGGATTTGCGAGTGTGATATTGCTTTGATCCTATCTCTCTTGGCTTGCTGTTTATCACCCTCGGTCTCCGACCTCATGTGATAAACAGCAAGCCACATGAGATAGGATAAAAGCAATATCACACTCGCAAATCCCAATAACTGATAATATCCAGATATATCATTTGCATATATTAACCCATAGGCTTAGTGTCAATGCGCGTGAGAAAAGGTGTAAGAATACACCGTTGCCATTAGAAACTTGACGTCACAGTTATATATCTCACGGCTTGTACACTCGCACGCGACTATCTGCAGTACTCAAACCATATTTTCTTTATTTGCATCAAGTGATGTTTAGCAAAACAAAAAGCCCAAACTTACTCCTAACCCTGTGCCTTAACCCGATAAATGCAAAAGGTTGTTTCTGATGAACATTTTACATTGAATTTTTTTTTTATGGATAGTAACTTTTAGTGAAATTGCAAATGATAAAAACAGCGGCCAGCAACCACATATTCAAGTTAGTGTCACTGCAAATAGTGCCTTCTGAGCAGGACACCAAAAACCGTCATCTTAGTGAACTTACGCAATCACTGAAATTACGTCATTATTGAAAGTTCGTCATTGGCGAAATGACAATAACTATGGCCTGTGATTGCAGTGTAAAACGAATATGTCATTGTAAAGGCTATTTTTTATACAGCAAATTCTAGTAGGTTCATGTTTCGATTAATAATCAGTTTCCTTTCATAATGTATCAATGTGCAAGATCAAAATAGCTCACGACTTTCTAACTTAGAGAACTATATTATTTGTGGATGAGTGGGATTTTCTTGCTACGGTGAAGTGGTTAGTATTATTTTAGATCTGCATGCATGGCCGTCTCGCTTCTTCGTTGCGTGTTTGATTATCACCTGAAAGAGGTAAAATATCGGTATATATCCGTTATTAGGATTTGCGAGTGTGATATTGCTTTTATCCTATCTCAAGTGGCTTGCTGTTTATCACACGAGGTCGGAGATAAAATCCCAATAACTGATAATATCACACGCTTCCAGGCCTCTTTAGCGCTACTTGAAGATCGGTATATTGTATTATGCTGCATTGCATTGAATGGCATTGTATTGTACTGTACTGTACTGTATTGTATAGTATTGAATTGTATTGTACTGTATTATATTGTGTTGTATTGCATTCATTGTACTAGATTGCATGGTACTGTATTGCATTGTATTATTTATTGTATAGCATTGTATTGTGTTGTACTGCATTGCATTGAATTGCATTGTATTGATTTATATTGTACTGTACTGTATTGTACTGTATTGTACTGTATTGTATTGTATGGTATTGTATTGCATTGCATTGTATTGATTTGTATTGTACTGTATTGTACTGCATTGCACTGGGATGTATTGTATTATATTGTACTGTGTTGCATAGCATTGTATTGCATTGTGTTGTGTTGTATTATATTGTATTGCATTGCGCTGTATTGCATTGCATTGCATAGCACTGTATTGTATTGTATTATATTGTACTGTGTTGTATAGCATTGCATTGTATTGATTTATATCATACTGTATTGTACTGTATTATACTGTATTATACTATATTGCATTGTGTTGTATTGCATTACTTCTCTAGACACAGGGTCTGGTCTCTGTGAAATTCGGGCTGCATCCACGTGGAGAACGCGTCACCACGAATACAGCGCCATTCCCTTTTTGCTTGCATGCAGGTTTTTAATACAATGCTTATCAAAGAGAATGAGGTAGAAACAAATAATCATCACATTTTGAGATTATTATGCTGAGAATCAAAAATGAAGTACCTTTTTCTTGCAAGTATTATCAGTTATTAGGATTTTGGAGTGATATATTGCTTTTATCCTATCTCGACAGGCTTGCTGTTTATCACACGATGTCGGAGACCGAGTGTGATAAACAGCAAGGCTCGTGAGACAGGATAAAAGCAATAGATCACTCCAAAATCCTAATAACGGATATATACCAAGAAAAGCAAGAAAAAGCAAGAAAAACAGAAAAGCAAGAAAAAGAAACAGGCTCAGATCTGCAGCGAAATGGAAACGCATCCATTTTTCACAACAGTGGTCGCAGCACACACACTGTAACACGCATTCTTGTGCAAAGAATATAGTTCAACAAAATGGAAAATTGCAACACAAATGTACTTCATAAGATGTGGTGACAAAATGTAACGTTTAACGATAAACACAAACAGAAGCAACGAACTGAAACACTAACGACAATTGCTGTTATCTTAACTTGTAAACACCAACAATAAAACGTACACACTTAACGAGAGCGAGTCAATTTCAACACACCGTGAAAAAGAGGGGAGTCAGCTTTGACAAGAACGATCACAGGCCCCGAAAACACGCTTCTTTTTTTCTTCTTTTTTAACGGAGGTGCAGTAGCTCTTCGCACAGGTTCAGTTGGCTCATTTTAATTTCCGGACTGAAGATGAATTCGAGCTGTTTTGAGACAGTACTGCGTCTACATTATCAACATGGACTCTCCCTGTGCCAAAATGGCATAGCTCGAATCGTCTGCTAATATCGACGCGGTCATGGAGTTGAGTAGCCTAGGCCTAGATCCACGGCTAGACGTTTCAAGTGGCACGCACAGAATGGTTTGTGTAGATCTGTGACAGCTGATACTGATTGAGTCGAACCATGAATCTTCGTTGTGTACCAGCATTAAATGTTGTCGTCAGCGCTGAATGAATCCTAGAGGTAACACTTCACAGCTTGTCAAATTCTGGGTTTGGTAGGAACAGCTCGCGTTCACAAGACGGTAATGATTTGTCAAGATAAATAACTGTGACGTCAAGTTTCTAACAGCAACGGTGTATTCTTACACCTTTTCTCACGCGCGTCTACACTAAGCCTATGGGTTAATATACGCAAATGATATCTCTGGATATTGTTTTGTATCCCACGCTTGGCAGGCCTCTTTGG
>CM065686.1:5433478-5438478 GCA_017654935.2 Phymorhynchus buccinoides
AAAATGTTTGAACATTAATGTAACAAATGCCCATACACATGTTTGATTGTTTGTATCTCTCTCTCTCTCTCTGTCTGTCTCTATCTCTCTGTCTATCTCTATATTTATCTCCCCCCCCCCTCTCTCTCTCTCTCTCCCTCTCTCTCTCTCTCTCTCTCTCTCTCTCTCTCTCTCTCTCTCTCTCTCTCTCTCTCTCTCTCTCTCTCTCTCTCTCTCTCTCTCTCTCTCTCTCTCTCTCTCTCTCTCTCTCTCTCTCTCTCTCCATCTCTCTCTCTCTCTCTCTCTCTCTCTCTCTCTCTCTCTCTCTCTCTCTCTCTCTCTCTCTCTCTCTCCCTCTCTCTCTCTCTCTCTCCCTCCCTCTCTCCCTCCCTCTCTCCCTCAACATTTTCACTTTTTACATGATATTCATGGTTGTCGTTTATTATATTCTTTCATTGGATGTTGTTGTTTTTAATTGTTGTTTATTTCGATATTTTTGTTTACCACAGGGCTGGGTGTAAAAAAGTATGTATACTTATCTCATTACCCTGTATAAATAAAATTTCGTTCGTTCGTTCGTTCGTTCGTTCTCTCTCTCTCTCTCTCTCTCTCTCTCTCTCTCTCTCTCCCTCTCTCCAGTTTCCCCCACTCTCAACTCCATCCTCCATCACCTGCATCCTTTCACGTATCGCACATGTACAGAGAAGACCCCCCAAAACAAAATCAAGGCAAAACCCCGATCGGGTACAAAGTTTCCCTCGCGTGTCCTGACAGACGGACGGAAGGACGCACACACGAACGGACCAAACAAACACGATAGTTCCCGATAACTCCAGAATTCATTCATCACGCCTCCTTCACCACCCAACCAGCCCCACCCTCATCGCCATTCGCATAATATTTGTTTTAAAGACAAAATTTGAAATTTGAACACTTTATTACCAAAGGATTGAGAGCTTAGGCCAAGCCTATTCTTACAATCTGCTCTTGGGACGGAAACGAGACTAATACAAAACGATAAGGCAAACAGATAATGATATGGACATGCATGATAATACAAAACATCAAAGTAAGCAAAATTAAAGAAAAACAAAATAAACAAATAACTAACAAGTAGGGGGGGGGGGCAGAGGAGAGGAGAGAGAGAGAGAGAGAGAGAGAGAGAGAGAGAGAGAGAGAGAGAGAGAGAGAGAGAGAGAGAGAGAGAGAGAGAGAGAGAGAGAGAGAGAGAGAGAGAGAGAGAGAGAGAGAGAGAGAGAGATAGTAAGAATAAAACAAAAAGGCAAACACATATGGGCATACATAATGATTAAAGCATCACAAATTAAACAAAGTTTGAGAACAAAACAAAACTAAGAAGACATCACATAATTGGGAAGATGATTAATCATAATTATGATAAAGCGATTATTATAAAATACACAAATCAGTACATAGATTGACACATCAAAGGAAAGGTAAACCCTAACAAAAAACACCCACATAAAACAAAATAAACTAAACACAAGAAGTCAAACAAATAACAATAGGACTATAGTGTTGTAATAAGACAGCTCATCACACATGTTACTATTATGTTATGCCTATGCTAAAATCGATGGCACACATAGCATAGTTATAGTATAGTTACGTATTGTCATGATATATCGTCCTGAAGAAGATATTTCCACACAAGTAGTTTAACCCTTTCACCGCCAATGTCGCATTTTAGCACCACAATGGTTTAACACCCATGTCACTAAAAGGCATCAAATCAGGGCCTGTTATCCAAAGACCCTATTTTCTTAATTTTGGGAGGTATGGACAGGCCTAATGTTATACATGTCACAGAGGAATTCTCAATATTGCAGATATTTTATTTTCTCTACCCAGTTAAGTTTAATGGTATTTTTTGGCTGAAAAATGGCTGGCTGCGAAAGGGTTAAAAGTGTGTAATTGTTGGCAGGCTTTGATAGACATAGGAAGAAATTCCATATAGTTGGTCCATAATACGCAAAGCTTGAATTGAATAGGTCGATACGGACACGAGGTAGCATGTATTTTGCTGAATTGTAGCGTTGCGTTGCTGTATGGATGAAGTTAGAAAGGTATCGGGGTGCAATATCTGAATGAACTTTCAACATAAAAACTATTTTATTGTAGAGCAGGTGTTTGTCTATGGGTAAAATTTGTAACTCGTTAAGTTTCTGATCAGTAGTTAGATCATTATCAGTGAGGATGAGATTTGCTGCCCTTCTATGCAAGGAGTTAATGCGCTTGATCTGATTTCTACTTGCTCCACTCCAGGCTGTAGAAGCGTAATTGATATGACTAAGACAGCGAGCTTCATAAAATAGCTTGTGAGTATGGGTGCCAGCATAGTGGCTAAGAATAAGGCATTTGCCGCGTGCCGGCGACCTTGAATTTCACTGAGTTGAATTTAGATAGTTGAATTAGAAAGGTCAGCGTAACTCGGGCAGAACGAGCGCGGGCAAATTAGTAGTCTAGTATAGAGAACGAACACTCGTGGCAAATGCCCTATTCAGAGCTGGCTGGGTGATAGTATGTAGGCCAGTCGGTCGTTTCCGACCATGACTGCCACATAGCGGAGGGACAGATGCTTTTCTGGCGGGCTGGGCTAGAATGTGTTTGCATATGAGATATGCCTTGCCCAGTGTACATCTCCACTCTCTCGACCAAAGAGATTTGAGGACAGTTGGCGATGGGGAAGGTCCAAAGGCCAACCCATCCCTCTGGTTGCAGCACTATCTAGAGCCAGTGCAAAGGCCAACCCATCCCTCTGGTTGCAGCACTATCTAGAGCCAGTGCAAAGGCCAACCCATCCCTCTGGTTGCAGCACTATCTAGAGCCAGTGCAAAGGCCAACCCATCCCTCTGGTTGCAGCACTATCTAGAGCCAATGCAAAGGCCAACCCATCCCTCTGGTTGCAGCACTATCTAGAGCCAGTGCAAAGGCCAACCCATCCCTCTGGCTGCAGCACTATCTAGAGCCAGAGCAAAGGCCTCCCTCGTTCGCGAGTCATAGTCTTGCTCCACAAGAGACTAAACTGTACCACGATGTTCCATGACTGTAGAACATCATATATTGTACAGCTCTCATGTTACTGTTGGCCCCTACTACAGGCTAGGGTCAACCAATGATAACAAAGCATTTGAGCCCAGGGCGGCATTATTGTGCACATACATTGACATCGCTGAACTACAAATAGACTGAACGATTCATACTTACAGTTTGTAATACATCTGTATTGTAAAAAGTTCGGGACTTTCCTGGTGTTGCACTGCCTCCGGGCATTGAATCCAGGATCATTCCCACCATCTTTATATCTACTAATGTCCTATATGTGGCTGTTCCAGACCGGATGACGTTAAGCAGAATTCCATCATACTTACAGCCAAGACTAGTCAAAGTCAAAGTCAAAGTAAAAAAAATCTTTATTATCTCGTTACGAGACATTACAGTGTGGTCTCATACAAGCACATTGCAAACAAGAAAACGCAAGCTAAAAAGATTGTGGCGGTACCATAGCCAATGAGGTTTAACCGAGGCGTGGTTACCGCTACACATATCTGTATTGTTTAAAAAATCGGGACTTTACTGGTGTTGCAGTGCCTCCGGGCATTGCCTCCAGTATTGTTCCCACCATCTTTGTATTTACAAATGTCCCATATGTGTCTGTTCCAGACCGAGAGGACGTAAAACACCATGTTTCTTCAAACAACACTAAGGAAAAGAAAACACAGCCAATCATGATTCACAATATTCCCCCCGTGGGGATACCGGGGGGGGGGGGGGGGGGGGGGTTCTTTTGCATAAATAGTCCCCCCACCTTCTGGAAGTTATGTGCTTGTCATTTCTTCTAATCCGTCACTCTCTTTAACTCTGCCTTTTCCCTTTGCCTACTGTCATCTACAATCTTTCTGCCTTACCGGTCCATTCTCCTGCCTTTTGTCAAGAAACACTTTCAAACAGATTTCCTCCAGCCGAAGTCGGACTTGCTGGGCCTAACTATTTCTGAATTATGCGCATAACGGCAGCATGACGCATCTGCGCTCATAATTGACAGGAAACTGTCTGAGCGATCGAAGAAGAACAAGAAGAAATGATTCACAAAATCAAAGACAAATGTAAGGGCATTGCAATTTCGTAGAGGCAGTGATTGCAAGATTTCTCCAAATACTCGGGCGAGTTTATGTTATTTACCACAGACCTCTGCTAAGCTAGCATTATGGACATGCCCATTGGAATGTCCCTGTAGCTAACCATAGAGATACAAGGTACGCAGTTATTCAAAACTCCCCATTCCAAAGCAAACATTGATTTTCCACGGAAGATGCCCCGCCTTGGCATGAGGCTGAGTCAGACCAATAATGTTTTTTATTGACATAAGCTGGAACACCAAGGCTACATCAAAATGTTGTTATGTTCTGCATAGTTATGCGAGGATTGACTTTAGCCATGACAAGCTCCTAGCTCCTGGCTGCCCACGTGGCGGGATAAACAAAAACGGTCACACACGTAACGTGCTCGTCCCTAGCTGGTGCATTTGTACCATGGTGTTCAAATGCTGCAGCTGTTGGGGTAATCCCTGGAGTCTTTAAGCCAGGATACGACGACAACAACAACAAGAACAGCAACAGCAAGGAAGATGCCAACACTGTAATCCACAGTAATCGCACTAATAAAGTAATGGGACAGAGATAAGCTGCTTCGGATTTGAAAGATGACGCCATTATTGCACCAGCGTGTTGTACTAATTCCCCTCGTATTTCCCAATCTCCAGTGAACCCCCATGAAGCACAGTTACAGCATTGGAAGAATTGGCTGATCCCATAGCAATTGGTTACTAACATGGTACATTAACTGAAGGATTAGTTGCTAAACAAATGACTTACGCATAGAAACGCTATGTTCTGCTGCTATAGGAGGCAAGCAACGTTCGCTACTTACATTCTTTCTGAAGTAAAACACAAGGCGTGTGGGTATTATCGAATACCTCGCCATTCCGTGTAGATCTGTTT
>CM065686.1:5473478-5475978 GCA_017654935.2 Phymorhynchus buccinoides
ACAAGACAAATATTATGGTTTTTTAGGAACGGGGGCTATCTTTCTAAATTTGAAAAATGGTGGTATGGTAATATGGAAGTGAAGATCACAAATAGTTATAAATATTTAGGCCTGGTATTCACAACCAAGCTAAGCCTTACTGCAGGATGGACAGAAATGTGCAGAAAAGGAAAGAAAGGGGTAACAAATATACTTAAAACTTTAAGGAAATTAAACTCGAACGATCCATCTATTTTCTGGAAACTTTTTGACACACAGATCACACCTATATTAACGTACGCAGCAGAAGTATGGGGAACTCTCAATAATAATCAATTAGAAAATGTCCATACTCTTGCAATAAAACGTTTTCTTAGTGTGCCGTTACATTCTTCTAACAGCATGGTGTATGCGGACATGGGCAGGTATCCTTTGTTTGTTCATACTAATGTTAAATGTATCAGATATTGGTTAAGGCTTTTGAAGTTACCTTCGTCAAGACTGTGTAAGCAAGCGTATCTAATGTTATTACAGCAACATGAAAATGGGAAATTTAATTGGGTTTCAAGAGTCAAGAAATTACTAATAGAAAATGGGTTTGGGATAGTCTGGCTGAACCAAGAAGTAGGTCACGATAAAGCTTTTATCTCTGAATTTAAAGATCGAATGACGTGTATATCTAAACAAAATTTGCACTCCCACATGGAAGAAAGTCCTAAATATGAATGGTTTCTCTCGTTCAAAAGCAACCTTGAAGTTGAAAAATATATAACAGCTGTTACAGATAGATGGCAACGAAGTGCACTTGCAAGATTTCGAACCAGAACATTAGGCCTAAATGGTAACAAAAAATGTTTTTTGCATAATACAAATGTAGATAATGTTTGTCCTGTTTGTAAATCCAATCTTAAGGAAGATGAGTATCACTTTTTATTTCAATGTGAAGGCTATAAACACATTCGTGATAAATGTATTATTTTTAGTGACCCTGTAACACAAAGGCGTAGCTTGGTGAGTGTTTTAATGCTAGAAAACGGGCTATTAATTAATTCGCTAGCAAAATATGTTGCTGAATCATATAAATTCAGATCACATTCACTCTCAGTTTGATACCCTAATACAAATTGGCTTATTTAGTGCCCGCTGGTCATTATGTATAGGACGATAATGACTTTGGTTTGATGAAAATATGCGCGCTGAGCGTATATTTTGTACTAGTATTTTATCTTTTCATACTTTGAGATTGTGTGAGAATTAATGTGATTATTTGTACTTATATTTTTCGTTTGCATTTTCCTTTATTTCATTACACCCCTCATGTCATGATGGCTCTGTAGCTATTGACATTAAATCATCAATTTGTCAATTTGTCAATTAGTGAAAACCCCAAAGAATTGACATCTCTCTCCCCTCTCCCTACTTAAACCCAAATAACTAAACTCGGTCTCTCTCCCCCAGACCTGTTTACCCCCTACACAAGTCTTGAGTAGTCTGGATAGTTGAAATGAGTAGTTTGGGTGTGAAATGAGTAGCCCTCTTCATTAAAGCATCAAAGAATGTTCACTGGAAATGAGTAATTAGAGCATTATTTTCAATTTTGAAGAGTAGTACTGGTCCGAATTGAGTAGAATACTACTCGAAAAGAGTAGAGTAAACAGGTCGCCCCCCCCCCCCCCCCCCCAAGAACTGAAATCGCTCTCCCCTCTCTCTACTTAAACCTCACATAACTGAAACCGCTCTCCTCTCTCCCTACTTAAACCCTATAGAACTGAAATCGCTCTCCCCTCTCCCTACTTAAACCCCAAAGAACTGAACTCGCTCTCCCCTCTCCCTGCTCAAAACCCCCAAAGAATTATTAAAATCGCTCTCCCCTCTCCCTACTGAAAACCCCAAAGAACTGAAATCACTCTCTCTTCTCCCAACTGAAAACCCCAAAGAACTGAAATCGCTCTCCCCTCTCCCAACTGAAAACCCCAAAGAACTGAAATCACTCTCTCTTCTCCCAACTGAAAACCCCAAAGAACTGAAATCACTCTCTCTTCTCCCAACTGAAAACCCCAAAGAACTGAAATCGCTCTCCCCTCTCCCTACTGACAACCCCAAACAACTGAAATCGCTCTCCCCTCTCCCTACTGATCGCTCTCCCCTCTCCCTACTGACAACCCCAAACAACTGAAAACCCCAAACAACTGAAATCGCTCTCCCCTCTCCCTACTGACAACCCCAAAGAACTGAAATCGCTCTCCCCTCTCCCTACTGACAACCCCAAAGAACTGAAATCGCTCTCCTGAAATCCTCTCCCTACTGACAACCCCAAACAACTGAAATCGCTCTCCCCTCTCCCTACTGACAACCCCAAACAACTGAAATCGCTCTCTCTTCTCCCTACTGACAACCCCAAACAACTGAAATCGCTCTCCCCTCTCCCTACTGACAACCCCAAACAACTGAAATCGCTCTCCCCTCTCCCTACTGACAACCCCAAATAACTGAAATCGCTCTCTCTCTTCTCCCAACTAAA
>CM065686.1:5480978-5488478 GCA_017654935.2 Phymorhynchus buccinoides
GCCAAAGTCGCATTTTAGCACCACAGTGAATTAAAACCTATGTCACTAAAAGGCATCAAATTGGGGTCTATTATCCAACGACCCTATTGTCTTAGTTTTGGGAAGTAAGGATAGACCTTATTATATATACGTCACAGAAGAATCCCCAATACTGTAACTGGATTTTGTTCTCTACTCAGGTAAATTTAATGGATCTTTTGGCTGAAATATGGCTGGCGGCGAAAGGGTTAAGAATAAACCTATCGATTAATACTGTCGGGAGAAGCAAAAGACAGTCAATGCCAAGAAACAAAAGGCAACTAACTCCAGTAATTACTCTTAAATTCAGAAATCCATATTAACATTAACAAAGAAAACCCGACTGAACCTCAAACAAGAAAGGGGCACAATTAGTTCCTTCGCGACAGAGTTGATTAATTCCATTGTTTTAACCCTTTCACCGCCAAAGTCGCATTTTAGCAGCACAGTGATTTAACACCTATGTCACTAAAAGGCATCAAATCGGGGTCTATTATCCAAAGACCCTATTGTCTTAGTTTTGGGAAGTAAGGATAGACCTAATTGTATATCTGTCACAGAAGAATCCACAATACTGCAGGTGGATTTTGTTCTCTATCCAGGTAAATTTAATGGACGTTTTTGGTTGAAATATGGTTGGCGGTGGAAGGGTTAATCAATCGTTTATAATGTGAGAGAGTGCGTGTACTGTTTTCTGTCTATGTGTGTGTGTCCGTGCTCTTTAACCCTTTCACCGCCAATGTCTCATTTATGCACCACAATGGTTTAATAACAACTATGTCACTAAAAGGCATCACATCAGGGCCTGTCATCAGAAGACCCTATTTCCTTAAGTTTGGGAGGTAAGGACAGGCCTAATGTTATGCATGTCACAGAAGAATTCCCAATATTGCAGATTTTTTGTTCTCTACCCAGTTAAGTTTAATGGTGTTTTTTGGCTGAAAACGGCTGGCGGTGAAAGAATTAAGCGCCCATCTAGCTGCCTGATTATCCGATTGTATTAATAATAAAAAAAATGTTTTTAAAAACGTGTTCCAATACCTCAGCTTAAAAGACTGAACCGATTAGAAAATGAAATGTTGCAAACGTTTTTGGTCAATTTGGGGGGGGGGGGGGGGGGGGGGGAGGAGAGATGGGGATTGGTTTTTCTTTTTAAACAGTATCGTCACTTGTATAAAACAAAACTTAATGGAGAGATCCCATGTCAGAATATGATTTTGTAAGCAGTCAGAAACAGTTTCTCTTGTTTGTTGAAACAATGCTTCACTTTAATGCCCAACGGTTGTAGATGGGAAAACAGAACAAATCATTATTCTATTTTGACAAATAAATAAATAGATTTCTTTTTTAAAGAAGCTTTTGGCCCGAGAGTGGGAATGCGTTTGTTTGCTGAGACGATATCAATCGATGTGACACACACGCCAGCAGGGATAATGAAGCGCTTGGTGGATAATCACAAGATGCTGGCAATGGACAGGGGACTAACGAGAAACACAAATGTCACGTATCAGGTGTGTCCGTGTGTCAAGTCAAGTCGAGTCAACATTTTATTTAAAGATGGACATTGCTTTTTTCCCCACCAAGCCATCAATAAACAGAAGCAAAAACCAAACATACATGCACGAAACATAAACTATACTGGATAAGGACCAGTCATTTTCTGCCCGTGTGCGTGCGTGCGTGTGTGTGTGTGTGTGCGTGCGTGTGCGCGCGTGCGTGCGCGCGTGCGTGCGTGCGTGCGTACGTGCGCGCGTGCGCGCTCGTGTGTTGTTTTTCTGCCCGTGATTGTGCGTGTGTGTGCAAGGAATCATGCACGCGCACGTGCGTATGTGTTCACATAAGGTTTGTAGGCAAGATTTACGTGTGTGTGTGTGTGTGTGTGTGTGTGTGTGTGTGTGTGTGTGTGTGTATGTGTGTGTGTATGTGTGGTGTGTGTGTGTGTGTGTGTGTGTGTGTGTGTGTGTGTGTGTGTGTGTGTGTGTGTGATTGTGTGTGTGTGTGTGTGTGTGTGTGTGTGTGTGTGTGTGTGTGTGTGTGTGTGTGTGTGTGTGTGTGTGTGTGTGTGTGTGTGTGTGTGTGTGCGTGTGTGTGTGTGTGCGTGTGTGTGTGTGTGTGTGTGTGTGCGCGCGTGCGTGTGCGCGCGTGTGCGCGTGTGTGTCAAATTGTATTCCGTACAATACATCACTCAGGAAGCGACCAGCATCATCACCAGCATCATCAGCCTCCTTCAGGCAGACCGAACGACATATGATTATACAGACAGACATACAGACAGACAGGCACAGAGACAACGCTGTAGACCCGAATGACCCCTCCCCCCTCCCCCCAAGACGATGGCACCTGTAGTCAGCGAGGTGTGACTGCACTATGGCCTTGTCACGCCTCGACTCATCCACCCGACACGCCTGTTGCACACACCGCAAGACATCAACGAATCATTGATACCCCGGCACTATTACAGAGACGACTACATTTTTTTTCTCCGCGCGCTTCCCTAGCAACGGATTGCTTAGACAATACTAGCGTTTTGTAACGTTTTGTAAATCGGTAATGTAGGGGCATCAGTAAAGAAAAGAAAGCTACGCTGGTATGGTCATGTGACAAGATCCAACGGCCTTGCCAAGACGATACTCCAGGGAACTGTTGAGGGAGGGAGACGGAGGGGAAGACAAAAGAAACGATGGTCTGACAACATCACAGAATGGACAGCAACATCATTCGCAGAAACCCAGACTCTGGCTCACGACCGACAGAGCTGGAGGAAGTTGGTGAAGACTTCACTGTGGCGCCCCGATGACTCCTCACGGAGTTAAGGGAAGGGGGAGGAGGAGGAGGAATGTAGGGAAAACGGGACGTTTTATTCTGTAATATATATATGGGGGGGGGGGGGGGGGCGGAATGGAGAAATTATTCTGTAAAAAACTGGATTAAATTCTGTAATGTATGTAACAATGGGAATTATATTCTGTAATGTATGGAACAATGGGACATTCTATTATGTAATGTATGGAACAATGGGACATTCTATTATGTAATGTATGGAACAATGGGACATTCTATTATGTAATGTATGGAACAATGGGACATTCTATTATGTAATGTATGGAACAATGGGACATTCCATTCTATGTAGGGAACAACTGGTAATGTAATGGAACAATGGGACATTCTATTATGTAATGTAGGGAACAATGGGACATTCTAATGTAATGGGAACAATGGGACATTCTATTATGTAATGTATGGAACAATGGGACATTCTATTATGTAATGTATGGGACAATGGGACATTCTATTATGTAATGTAGGGAACAATGGGACATTCTATTATGTAATGTAGGGAACAATGGGACATTCTATTATGTAATGTAGGGAACAATGGGTATTCTGTAATGTAGGGAACAATGGGACATTCTATTATGTAATGTATGGAACAATGGGACATTCTATATTATGTAATGTAGGGAACAATGGGACATTCTATTATGTAATGTAGGGAACAATGGGACATTCTATTATGTAATGTAGGGAACAATGGGACATTCTATTCTGTAATGTAGGGAACAATGGGACATTCTATTATGTAATGTATGGAACAATGGGACATTCTATTATGTAATGTATGGGACAATGGGACATTCTATTATGTAATGTAGGGAACAATGGGACATTCTATTATGTAATGTAGGGAACAATGGGACATTCTATTATGTAATGTATGGAACAATGGGACATTATATTATGTAATGTAGGGAACAATGGGACATTCTATTATGTAATGTATGGAACAATGGGACATTCTATTATGTAATGTATGGAACAATGGGACATTCTATTATGTAATGTATGGAACAATGGGACATTCTATTATGTAATGTAGGGAACAATGGGACATTCTATTATGTAATGTATGGAACAATGGGACATTCTATTATGTAATGTATGGAACAATGGGACATTCTATGTAATGTAGGGAACAATGGGACATTCTATTATGTAATGTATGGAACAATGGGACATTCTATTATGTAATGTAGGGAACAATGGGACATTCTATTATGTAATGTATGGGACAATGGGACATTATATTATGTAATGTAGGGAACAATGGGACATTATATTATGTAATGTAGGGAACAATGGGACATTCTATTATGTAATGTATGGAACAATGGGACATTCTATTATGTAATGTAGGGAACAATGGGACATTCTATTATGTAATGTAGGGAACAATGGGACATTCTATTATGTAATGTAGGGAACAATGGGACATTCTATTATGTAATGTAGGGAACAATGGGACATTCTATTATGTAATGTAGGGAACAATGGGACATTCTATTATGTAATGTAGGGAACAATGGGACATTATATTATGTAATGTAGGGAACAATGGGACATTCTATTCTGTAATGTAGGGAACAATGGGACATTCTATTATGTAATGTAGGGGGAAATGGGACATTCTATTATGTAATGTATGGAACAATGGGACATTCTATTATGTAATGTAGGGAACAATGGGACATTATATTATGTAATGTAGGGAACAATGGGACATTCCATTATGTAATGTAGGGAACAATGGGACATTCTATTATGTAATGTATGGAACAATGGGACATTCCATTCTGTAATGTAGGGAACAATGGGACATTCTATTATGTAATGTAGGGAACAATGGGACATTATATTATGTAATGTAGGGAACAATGGGACATTATATTATGTAATGTAGGGAACAATGGGACATTCTATTATTGCTAATGTATGGGACAATGGGACATTATATTATGTAATGTAGGGAACAATGGGACATTATATTTGTAATGTAATGATGGAACAATGGGACATTATATTATGTAATGTAGGGAACAATGGGACATTCTATTATGTAATGTAGGGAACAATGGGACATTATATTATGTAATGTAGGGAACAATGGGACATTCTATTCTGTAATGTAGGGAACAATGGGACATTATATTATGTAATGTAGGGAACAATGGGACATTATTTTGTAATGTAGGGAACAATGGGACATTCCATTCTGTAATGACCAGGGAACAACTGGACATTATATTATGTAATGTAGGGAACAATGGGACATTAACTAATTATATTATGTAATGTAGGGAACAATGGGACATTGCATTATGTAATGTAGGGAACAATGGGACATTATATTATGTAATGTAGGGAACAATGGGACATTACATTATGTAATGTAGGGAACAATGGGACATTATATTATGTAATGTAGGGAACAATGGGACATTACATTATGTAATGTAGGGAACAATGGGACATTATATTATGTAATGTAGGGAACAATGGGACATTATATTATGTAATGTAGGGAACAATGGGACATTCTATTCTGTAATGTAGGGAACAATGGGACATGTCTATTATGCAATGTAGGGAACAATGGGACATTATATTATGTAATGTAGGGAACAATGGGACATTACATTATGTAATGTAGGGAACAATGGGACATTCATGTATTCTGTAATGTAGGGAACAATCGGAAATTCTATTATGTAATGTAGGGAACAATGGGACATTCCATTCTGTAATGTAGGGAACAATGGGACATTATATTATGTAATGTAGGGAACAATGGGACATTCCATTCTGTAATGTAGGGAACAACTGGAAATTATATTATGTAATGTAGGGAACAATGGAACATTATATTATGTAATGTAGGGAACAATGGGACATTATATTATGTAATGTAGGGAACAATGGGACATTATATTATGTAATGCAGGGAACAATGGGACATTATATTCTGTAATGTAGGGAACAATGGGACATTCTATTCTGTAATGTAGGGAACAATGGGACATTCTATTCTGTAATGTAGGGAACAATGGGACATTCCATTATGTAATGTAGGGAACAATGGGACATTATATTATGTAATGTAGGGAACAATGGGACATTCTATTCTATAACATTATGTTATGTGATGTAGGGAACAATGGGACATTCTATTCTGTAATGTAGGGAACAATGGGACATTCTATTCTATAACATTATGTTATGTGATGTAGGGAACAACGGGACATTCTATTCTGTAATGTAGGGGGAAATGGGACATTCTATTATGTAATGTAGGGGGAAATGGGACATTATATTATGTAATGTAGGGAACAATGGGACAGTCTATTCTGCAATGCAGGGAACAATGGAACATTATATTATGCAATGTAGGGGGAAATGGGACATTATATTATGTAATGTAGGGGGAAATAGGACATTCTATTATGTAATGTAGGGAACTACTGACAAGTACAACCTGTTATCGCCCGAAGAAGGAGTGTGGCTGCCCACGTGGCGGAGTAATTAAAACACGGTCACACACGTAACGTTCCCATCCCTAGCTGATGCATTTGTACCATAGTGTTCAAGTGCTTCGGCTGTTGGGGTGATCCCTGGAGTCTTTTAGCCCGGGTAAAGCCAATAACAACAACAACAACCTGTTATTTTGGACTTAATGTACACCCCCATCCCCACCCCCCTCAAACTTACACATTGAAAGAGTTCGATGAAAAGCAACATTGTGCGGGAAAGGGGTTGGGTTAGGATCAGCCTAGGATTGTTTTCATCAACTGAAAGAAGAAGGCTTTGAGATTGATGGTCGTAAACGTGAAGAGTGATGGTTATCCTAATTACAACTTTGCCCTGCTTTCATCTGGATAAGATTGTTTGACTAATCTATATCGCTGTCACATAAAATGTAACACGAATTCCCATACACTTATCCAACTAACCATATCATTATCCAAAAGTCTAGGGGAAGATGGATTGCGCGTACCACACAATCCCCCTACAAAAAAACAAAAAAAATAGCTTAGGGGTTCCAGTTCCTGCCGTTTCAGCATCATGCCGAGCTTCCGCTGAACGGGTCTTGGTTGTTAGTCCCCGAGCCGAAGGTTCGGGGAACTATTGCTTTTTTTAAATTTGTTTTTGTTCTGTGTGCGACCTTCGGACCTCGACCAAACAGTATCAAAGAATCAAATTGTTGATTGTGGATACTAAATAGAAGAAGAAGAACATGACAGTGTATGAAAAGAGGATGTTTTTTTTAAAAATATGTTCTTATTCTCTCAAACAAAATATAAAGGTCATTGAATAAGAGGCGATGTGGGGTTTTTTCCACCAGCCTGTTTGGAGCCAAACATGGTGCAACACGTTTATTCTCTTGACCGACGGCATCTGTAGGAGGCGAGCGGAGGAAACGAGAAGCTTCGACAGGAAAAAGAAACAAAGGCCGCTAATTGAAAGCGCTAGAGATCTCTATTGGCGAGTATTAAGCCAAGAAGTATAACACCTGGTATGACAGCCCTTGATTCGAATGGCTTCTATCATTGGTTGTTGACATTAGCCTGTTGTAGAAAGGGCCAATAGTAATTCAGAGAGCTGCACAAAATGACTGTCTACAGTATTGGGATATCATGGTAGAGT
>CM065686.1:5505978-5510978 GCA_017654935.2 Phymorhynchus buccinoides
GAGAGAGAGAAAAGAAGAGAGACATAGAGGAGATGTCGAGAGAGAGATAGAGATGGAGAGAGAGAGAGAGAGAGAGATGGAGAGAGAGAGAGACGCAGAGAGGGAGAGAGAGAGAGAGAGAGGATATATATATAGAGCGATAGAGTCGGGTCGCGATATATATATAGAGAGATATATGAGACGTTATAGAGAGAGAGAGAGAGTAGAGAGAGAGGGGAGAGAGGTAGATAAATAACCAGATAGACAGAGACAGCAGCTTCCAACATTATTAGAGAGAGAGAGATTGAGAGAGAGAGAGAGAGAGACAAATTGACAAATTGATGATTTAATGTCAATAGCTACAGAGCCATCATGACATGAGGGGTGTAATGAAATAAAGGAAAATGCAAACGAAAAATATCAGTACAAATAATCACATTAATTCTCACACAATCTCAATATGAGTATGAAAAGATAAAATACTAGTACAAAATATACGCTCAGCGCGCATATTTTCATCAAACCAAAGTCATTATCGTCCTATACATAATGACCAGCGGGCACTAAATAAGCCAATTTGTATTAGGGTATCAAACTGAGAGTGAATGTGATCTGAGTTTATATGATTCAGCAACATATTTTGCTAGCGAATTAATTAATAGCCCGTTTTCTAGCGTTAAAACACTCACCAAGCTACGCCTTTGTGTTACAGGGTCACTAAAAATAATACATTTATCACGAATGTGTTTATAGCCTTCACATTGAAATAAAAAGTGATACTCATCTTCCTTAAGATTGGATTTACAAACAGGACAAACATTATCTACATTTGTATTATGCAAAAAACATTTTTTGTTACCATTTAGGCCTAATGTTCTGGTTCGAAATCTTGCAAGTGCACTTCGTTGCCATCTATCTGTAACAGCTGTTATATATTTTTCAACTTCAAGGTTGCTTTTGAACGAGAGAAACCATTCATACTTAGGACTTTCTTCCATGTGGGAGTGCAAATTTTGTTTAGATATACACGTCATTCGATCTTTAAATTCAGAGATAAAAGCTTTATCGTGACCTACTTCTTGGTTCAGCCAGACTATCCCAAACCCATTTTCTGTTAGTAATTTCTTGACTCTTGAAACCCAATTAAATTTCCCATTTTCATGTTGCTGTAATAACATTAGATACGCTTGCTTACACAGTCTTGACGAAGGTAACTTCAAAAGCCTTAACCAATATCTGATACATTTAACATTAGTATGAACAAACAAAGGATACCTGCCCATCTCGGCATACACCATGCTGTTAGAAGAATGTAACGGCACACTAAGAAAACGTTTTATTGCAAGAGTATGGACATTTTCTAATTGATTATTATTGAGAGTCCCCCATACTTCTGCTGCGTACGTTAATATAGGTGTGATCTGTGTGTCAAAAAGTTTCCAGAAAATAGATGGATCGTTCGAGTTTAATTTCCTTAAAGTTTTAAGTATATTTGTTACCCCTTTCTTTCCTTTTCTGCACATTTCTGTCCATCCTGCAGTAAGGCTTAGCTTGGTTGTGAATACAAGGCCTAAATATTTATAACTATTTGTGATCTTCACTTCCATATTACCATACCACCATTTTTCAAATTTAGAAAGATAGCCCCCGTTCCTAAAAACCATAATATTTGTCTTGTCCAGGTTAACAGTTAAATGAAGTCGGTCTGCCTCTGCCTTAAGGGAATTTAACTGATTTTGCAAACCAACTATTGTATCTGAGAGCAAAATAATATCGTCTGCAAATAACATTAAGAAAATTTCTATTGCATCTTGTATCATTTGAATGCCGTGAAGCCCTTTTTTTTGTTAATTTCTATCGCTAATTCGTTAATAAAGAATGAGAAAAGTTGAGGACTCAACAGACATCCCTGTTTGACCCCTCGAGGACAATTCAAATAATATGAGTATTCACCTTTTTCACGAACACAAGCTATAACTGAAGTGTAGACTCCTTTAAGGGCATTGTACATTTTCCCATTTAGGCCAGTTTTTCTAAGAGTATCCCAAAGTATGTTCCTATTCACTGAATCAAAAGCTTTGCGGAAATCCACGAAAGCGATATATAATTTTTTGTTTTGGAGTAAGTACTTTTGAACTAATGCATATAATGTGAAGATGTGATCGATCGTGCTATAGCCTTTCCTGAAGCCTGCTTGCTCTTCTAGTATTTTTTCTTCCTTTTCTGTCCATTTGGTTAGTCTTTTATTCAAAATGTAAGTATAAATTTTACTAATAATATTTGTTAGAGAAATTCCCCTATAATTATCGGGCTGATTGGTGTCTCCCTTTTTATGTAGTGGTACTATTATCGACTTACACCATTCCTGGGGAAATGTTCCACTGTTAAAGACTGTATTAAATAGGTCAACTAGAAAACCAACTATTGTCGTGTTCGAGTGTTTAAACATTTCACTCACAAGTTTGTCAGGACCAGCGCTTTTATCATTTTTCAGATGTTTAATGCCATTTATCACTTCCTGTCTAGTTATCGGATCATTAAATAAAGGCTGATCATTTTCATCAATATCTAACTCTTCATTTTCTTCGTGCATGGGAGTGTCATCAAAGTCATTAAAGAAATGATCGAACCATTGTTGCTGACTGATGTCATTATAGATAGTTGTTTTTCTATTCACTGATCTTACTGTTGACCAAAAAAGCTTTGGATCGTTTATTGATTCTTTAAGCCTTTTAAGTTTCATTTCGTCATGCTCTTCCCTTTTCTGCCTTTGTAACATATTATATTCTTTCCTTTCTTCAACGTATTTACTCCTTTGTAAAGCTTTATATGTAGGTGATTTTGCTCTACGATATGACTGGAGGAGCCCGTTTAACTTGTTTCTTTTTTTGATGACACGCCTGATCATACCAATCGTTAAATTGTTTACTAAAAGCACCCCACCCCCCCCCCCCCACCTTTCTTACCATACAGGCCGCTGCCCCAAACATTGCCTTAGTGAAAGTCTCAGTGGCCCTATCGACATCAGTGCCAAGATGTGGTTTGGCTGACTCTATACTATATAGAGGGAGAGAGAGAGAGAGGGAAGAGAGAGATAGGGAGATATATAGCGAGAGAGAGGGAGAGAGAGAGAGAGAGAGAGAGAGAGAGAGAGAGAGAGAGAGAGAGAGAGAGAGAGAGAGACAGAGAGAGAGAGAGAGAGAAGAGAGAGAGAGAGAGAGAGAGAGAGAGAGAGGAGCTCTATCTCTCTCTCGAGAGAGAGAGAGAGAGAAGCATCCCTCCAGAGAGAGAAGAAGAGAGAGAGAGAGACCTGAGAGAGAGAGAGAGAAGAAAGAGAGAGAGATGGAGAGAGAGAGAGAGAGAGAGAGAAAAGAGAGAGAGATTGAGAGAGAGAGAGAGAGATTAGAGAGAGAGAGAGAGAGAGAGAGAGAAGAGAGATGAAACCAGACAGAGAGAGAGAGGAGAGAGAGAGAGAGAGTTTCAAGAGGAGGCAGAGAGAGAGGAGGGGACTGTTGAGAGGGAGAGGGGAGAGAGTATGAGGAGAGACAGAGAGAGAGCGAACGAGAAAGGGACTGGAGAGAGAGAGAGAGAGAGAGAGAAAAAACCAGGACACGACAGAGACAGCAGCATCCAACATTAGTTTCAATCAATACAGCACAGAGGAAACACTGTTGACTGACTTACCTGTACATTCCAAAACGAACGAGCGAACGAAAAGGAACAGATGGAAAAAAAAGGCAAAGAGAGACAGACAGAAACGCTTACAAACGACAGACGGACAACTAACTCAGACAGACAGACAGACAGCAGCATCCAACATTATTTTCAATCAGTGCAGCAATGACAAAGACAGGTGAATGACTTACCTGTACATTCCAACAGCAAAGTCCATACGAGCACATGTAACAGAAGGAAAAAAAGGCAATATATTAGTATAACAATAATGGTCAACTTAGGAGCCCAGAATATGATTTTGACCGCCAGGGGGGGGGGGGGGAGATGAAACGAGACAGGGTAGGGGGGGAAAAAGAGAGACAGTGAATATTTTCTTAGTTGGGCGTAGTGAAAACTTGAAAACTTTAGCTTTAAAGCCCAACATTTTGTTAGCAATCAGTAATTTCCATAAAAGGATACTAGATAGATTTTAGGCAATTTTAATAACGCCTCTAATAGTCTCTTCAATCAATTGCCTCAAAATGAGAACAGGTACATTTGGGGCAACAATGATCTTTGACAGAAAATGTAACAATACGAACAGTGAGAGATTTTTGAGCTGTTTAAGAATGCAGACAAACATTTGGCAATCAGCAAGGCACCACAAAACAAGAGAATATTTTATGCAATACAGAAAGCCACACAAAAACATAAAGAACACTGGCTGTCTTTAAATAATGACAGGTGGCTTTGCAATGACAGAGATATAAGCACTGTGATGTCCTCATGTAGGTCTGTGAGCTTGAGAGTTTATTAACGTAGTGTTATATCGTATGAATAGGTAAGTCAGCAACAAAGCACGGCCTAAAAGAGGACTGGAGGACTGATCCTACAGATGTTTAATTTACAACAGTATCTCGCGATACCGCCCAACAATGCACTGCTAAAGATCCAATCAACATGTAACACTTGCCCAAAATGTAACACTTGTTACAATCAGTATTTCATAACATACCAAAACGTAGCACTTGCCCACAATGTAACAGTTGTTACATTTGGGGCAAAATCAATATTTTATAACATCCCCAAATGTAGACATCTCTTGCCCACTCAATTGTCCACAGTTGTAACATCAGTTGTTACATTTGGCAGTGGGCAACAGAAAGAAATGTAAACAATTGCTACATGTTGGGCATGGGCCACTACATTTTGAGCTTTACCAATGCATCCTAAAATAATCATTTCGAGTCATCAGCATAGCGTAGATGTTTCTTAACCACAAACAAGAATATTTTTGCAATATTTCAACAAAGCCAACGAAAAACGTATAGTTCCTGAACACTGCTGTGCTTTAAATAATGCAGGTG
>CM065686.1:5525978-5530978 GCA_017654935.2 Phymorhynchus buccinoides
TTTTCGTTTCGTTAATTCTCCCCCCCCCCCCCCTCTGCCACAAAGCAAAGGTCAAGGTCACAGCCAGCAAGCTCATCCATGTTTATCTTCCCCTGTACAGTCTGCTCGTGGTGATCAATCGTCTAGGCCTAACAAAGGATTCGTACGTCGAAGGCAGTGAAATCGACGAACCCTGGATTTTCCGTATTTTTTTTTTCAAGACTGAAATGAATGTGGGCTAAATGTTAAGTACGTCGTCTTGATTATGAGGTAAGGCATGGACTCTAGGCCTAGGCCTTGTTGCCGAAAGTGCAGTAGGCTAAGTTATGCGCAGAGATGATGAGCAAATGAACACGAACAACCGTTACTCAAAGGCGCAAATAAAAGCTAAACAACCGGGCCGTCAACGCACACACTCGGTACATCCATTTGTTACAGAAAATATAAGTTGACGACGTTAAAATGTACCTATTTGTACACACCTGAAGTCTTGTGTTTCTTTGTAAAGAGCGTTTTTGTATATCTAATGGAGAGTCTTCTTTCCAGTATGTATCTCCTACTCGGTACAACACAACAGTTACTCTGCAACAAATGATTTTCTTTCTTTTGTTCCTTACCGATGTATCTGACTGCTTTGATCGTCATGACTTGAAGGCTCACGTCAAAATCAAGTATCCTGCTAACTTTAACCCTCTATCATCTTATGTTTTTTTTGAGAAAATGACAACGTTAAAGTTTCAGTGGAGAGTGAGAGTCTTCTTTAGTTTGAAGAGTGTGACTGAGTCAAGGTTCAAGGTTGCACAACCTTATCTTTATTTTGTTCTTTATCAATGTATCTGACTGCTTTGATCGTCGTGACTTGAAGGCTCACGTCAAAATCAAGTATCCTGCTAACTTTAACCCTCTAACGCCTTATATGTTTAGAGAAAATGACAACGTTAAAGTTTCAGTGGAGAGTGAGAGTCTTCTTTAGTTTGAAGAGTGTGACTGAGTCAAGGTTCAAGGTTGCACAACCTTATCTTTATTTTGTTCTTTATCAATGTATCTGACTGCTTTGATCGTCGTGACTTGAAGGCTCACGTCAAAATCAAGTATCCTGCTAACTTTAACCCTCTAACGCCTTATATGTTTAGAGAAAATGACAACGTTAAGGTTTGAGTTAAGGTTAAAGGTCGGGGCCACGGACGCAACACACACACACACACACACATACACACACACAACCGAACATGTACGATACTATAGACTCACTTTGTTTTAAAAAACGACGTGAGCCAAAAATTATATGTCGCTTTCATCGATTTTAGAAAAGCTTTCGACTCAGTGGTACGGTCAAAATTATGGGACGTTCTAAAGAAAAGGGGTATTCGTGGGAAAATGTATCGGGCTATTGTTAGTATATATGATATTGTACAAGCAAGAGTAAGAGCTGGAGGTGATTTAACTGATTGTTTCATGTGTCCCATAGGTTTAAAGCAGGGAGAAATATGTAGTCCAGTTTTATTTTCTTTATTTATTAATGAGTTGGCTGAAGACATTGTGAGGAGGGGAAAACATGGGGTTCAACTTTTTCCTGACTTCTTGGAAATTCTCATACTTATGTTTGCTGATGATGTTCTTCTAATATCTGATTCCATTTCTGGTTTACAAAATCAATTGAATGCATTATATGACTCAGCAAAAAGGCTGGGTCTGATCGTGAATTTAGATAAATCTAATATTGTAATTTTTCGAAATAGTGGCTATGTTTCTGTGCAAGAAAAGTGGTTTTATGGTCAAAAGGAATTATCAATTGTGAATATGTATAAATACTTAGGAGTTATTATGTCAACTAGGCTCTCCTTCACACATACATTGAATGATCTTGCGAGTCGAGCAAGGAAGGGTGTAATAAATATTCTTAGGTTATTGTGGTCTTTGGGAGAAAAATCACCTGCTATATTTTTTAAACTTTTTGACTCTCAAATCCAGCCCATGCTTAGCTATGGGGCTGAAGTTTGGGGCATGGTTGGAAATCTAGATATTATCGAAAAAGTTCACTTATTCGCGTTAAAAAGATTCTTAAATGTTAGTATAAGAACCCCTAACGCTATGATTTATGGCGAGTTAGGTCGTTTTCCCTTGTCTATAAATCTGTGTAAAAAAAGTATTATAAGAATTTTGAAAATGCCTTCAGACCGACTGCCATACACATCTTATAAAATGTTACTACATTATCACAATAGCAACAGGAACACCTGGGCTTCCACAATTTGTTTCTTTCTGTACAAACATGGTTTTAATGAAGTGTGGGAAAATCAGGGGGTTGGGGATGAGAAAGCTTTTTTGAAAACATTAAAAATAGGTTAGTTTATGAATATAAAATGCAATGGTCTAACGCAATGGCGCAAAGCGATCGTTTTCAGCTTTACCGTACATTTAAAAGTGATTTTATTGTATCCACTTACTTGTAGATCGTTCATCATCTTAAAGCCAGAATCTGTTTGATCAGGTTGAGATTAGGTGTTTCTCAACTAAATGTACACAAGCGTCGTTTTTACAGAAATGTCACAGATAATGATTTGTCCTGTCCCTTTTGTACCTCTCAGTTTGAGACTGAAATCTATTTTGTATTACATTGCCCTCGTTATCAGGATTTGAGAGACAGATATATCCCAAGTAAATATTATAACCAACCTTCACTGTTCAAACTAACCATGCTGCTTGCAACTGAAAATAAATCTCTGATTATCCGTTTAGCATTTTATCTCGAAAAAGCATTTAGAATCCGGGAGATGCACTTAAATGGGTAAAGATGATTGTGTTTATCTGATATTCTATGTATAGTGTATGTATAAGTTTTGAACTACGTATATGCTAAATGTGTTATGTGTGTTCATGATAAAATTCGGGAGATGCACATAAGTGGGTAAAGATGATTGTGTTTATCTGATATTCTATGTATCATGTATGTATGAAGTTTTGAACTACGTATACGCTAAGTTTGCTATGTGTGTTTACGATAAAATGTTGTTAATACTGCTACTTTGTTATACTTTTGTAACCACTCAAAATGACATGGGCCAATGGCCTACTCATTAAACCATTTCAGTGTTCAGTGTTCTCTCTCTCTCTCTCTCAAGGTATACACACACACGCACGCACACACCACGCGCGCGCACGCACGCGCGCGCACACACGCACTCACGCACTCACGCAACTCACGCACGCACACACGCACGCACGCACGCACGCACGCACGCACGCACGCACGCACGCAACGCACGCACACACACACACACACACACACACACACACACACACACACACACACACTTATATCCACGCGTGGTACAAACGCTCTCTCTCTCTCTCTCTCTCTCTCTCTCTCTCTCTCTCTCTGCTCCCCCCATCTCTCTCTCTCTCTCTCTCTGTTGATACAACGCACGCATGCGCGCACACCCCCACAACACCCACCCCCATCATCCTACCCTCTAAACACCAAATTCCTTACACCCCCCCCCCCCCCCCCCCCCCCCCCCCCCCACTACACGAGGACAGACCGCGTTCTGCTTTCCACCCCACCCACTTTCCAAATCGCAATTGAACTCATCAATAGTCTTTAATTAAACCCCACAATAGGATTACGCAATTCGCCTACACTATCCTTGACGATTTGATTAAACCCTTGAAGTGAAATGCGTGGTTGTTGTTGTTTTTTGTTGCTACGTTGTGGATCCCACTTATTTCTTCATTTTCTTCGTTCCCAAGCCATATGGCCATAATGGATAAGGAACGTATGTGTCCGGTTTTCAGTTTTCACTGGTCTCCCCGCTGCGCACAGCCGACACATTCCTATTTCGGAGGAGCTCAAAGGAGAAACATTATTTGGAAGATTTTGGGGTTTTTTAAAGGCAGGAGAATGGGGCCAATAAGTCAGAAAGATAGTAGATGATAGAAAGCAGATGGAAAAGGCAGAGTCAAAGAGAGTGACAGAATAGAGGAAGCTACAAGCACAGAACTTTCAGAAGGTGGGGGAACTGTTTTGACGAAAGACCCCCGGTATCCTCACGGGGACCACTTATTTCCATTCTTGGTGTCGTTTTTCTCCTTTTGTTGTTGTGTGTGCGGTTTTTGTCTGCCGCGCCTTGATCTGCAGAATTGTAATTGAAATGTCTAGACCTTTTTTCTTCAGAAGTGTTTACGACTCGAGATTTGACTCTCCGTAAAACAGTGTTCAATAAAAATAGAAATCGCGGTTTGGGTAGACTGTTGAAGGTCCCTGGTTAATACTCCCGGAAGTTTGAGTAAAAGAGTAAAGAAAAAGAACACACACACACACACACACACACACACACACACACACACACACACACACACACACACACACACACACACACCTCGTGCATAGGCATACATACACACGCACGCGCACTCGCGCGCGCGCGCACACATACACACAAACACACAAACACACACACACACACACACACACACACACACAACACACACACACACACACACACACGCACACACACACCTCGTGCATAGGCATACATACACACGCACGCGCACACACACACACACACACACACATAACACACACACACACCTCGTGCATAGGCATACGTACACACGCACGCGCGCACACACACACATCGTACATATATATGCACGCGCACACACACACACATACACACAAGTTCTCTTCTCTATCTACCTCTCTCTTTATTATCTCCCTCCTTTAATTATTCTCCTCCACACATGGACACAGGGTTTTCTGCTTTTTTCCCCTTTCTGTTCCCTTCCAATCTAGCGCCCACACTAGTCTTCAAAGTAAACCCTAACCCCGTGTTTCAACAGTCCTCCCACACACCGTTGACAAACGTGACCACATCCCTCAAATAAAGGGCTTGGCATTGATCTGCTGCCAGGGTCCAGTGAGGTCTTCTCTTGGATTGTGTCGATTCTGTTCTATCCTTTTCGTATCCCTTGTGGATTCTGTTGTATCCTTGTTGCATCCCTTGTCCATTCCGTTGTAT
>CM065686.1:5535978-5538478 GCA_017654935.2 Phymorhynchus buccinoides
TACCAATCCTGTCCTGATCTGTGTTATTCATATAATAATAATAATAATAATAATAATAATAATAATAATAATAATAAATGGTAATTGATATAGCACTCTTTCTTCATAATTCCATACAGTATGAGGTGCTAAGGTGGACCCGAGGAACCTTGAGTGTGCACAGATATCAGAACCATTTTGATCTCCGATCTAAAAATATCACGGCAGGGGGATAATATGCTTGGAGTGAGAAACCCTTTCACGGTAATTGGACACCTGGTTTTCTACCAAGTTCACTGTCTTTGTTGTTATAAGACTGCAGGAATATTATCCTTTCATACATACTAAAAATAGATGGCCCCCACCCCCCCCCTCCACCACCCCACCCCCCCCCCCACCCCCACCCCCCCCCCCCCCCCCACCACCCCCCCCCCACCCCCCCCCCCCCCCCCCCCCCCCCCCCATCCACTCTCCTCTCAAGGTACATTAGAAGAGAAAAAGGCAATCAAAGAGGGAAAAGGAAGAGACAGACATCTTTTATGTTTTACCCAGAGTTTCGTACCCTTTTATGTAGCGGGATCTATCGGTGAGATCTGGAGGGGTCTCGTTCATAGAAGGCTTTGTTCATCAGGAAATTAGATCGTCTATATGACCCCCCCCCCCCCCCCACCCCCTACCCCCAAGTTCCCAGACGACAGACCCTCCCTCAAAACGCCTTAATCATGCTGGCAACCTTTGGGACGGGTGGGTCTGTGGTTAAAGACCCACCAGAGCACGTGTCACAATCACGGGTTTCACGGGTTTTCCCTCTTATAGCTGGTAAGAAATCTTGTTTTGACCTGGTCTCACTATCATACAAATGCCCCCAAATTCAAAACGAAACATCGTTTTAAAGAGCAGCCTCAATTTGAAGTTGGGGACATTTTCTATGTGGGTCACAGCTACCCAGAAAAGACCCCCCAAGGGACTTAATCGTGGCGCGTCAGTGTATCTTTAAGTAAGTCTTTCGGCGAAAACCTATGTCTATGTATATATGTCCGATTACTTGTCTGTATGTATGTATGTCTGTCTGTCTGTCTGTGGTCTCTTAAAAGGTTTAAGTTGTTGAATGGTGAATGTCTGTGTCTGTCGTTTCCGACAATGACTACCAGATAGCTGAGGGGGGCAGCTGCTATTCCGGCGGGCTGGGCTACAAGTATCAAGTGCATAGTGGAGCAGAATTGCCCAGGGTACATCTCCACTCTCTCGGACGAAGGGATTTTGAGGACGAGAGTTGGCGTTGGAGAAGGTCCCCAAAGGCCAGCCAATCCCATCCGCCTAGTTAAAGAGTCATAGTCTTCCACGAAAGACTAAGCTGTACCATGATATTCCAATACTGTAGAATATCATTTATAGTACAGCTCTCATTTACTATTGGCCCTTTCTACAGGCAAATGTCAACCAGTGATAAAAGCCATTTGAGTAAAGAGCTAATTTGTTGGGTGTATGATCAAAGCAGAACGGCGGTGATGCAGCTACTAAAGAAGACAACACATGCTAGCACATGCAGCGTGTTCACACACAAACGACAACAATGACAACAACAGAACAATTAACAACAACAACAAGTGCAGCTACTAAAGAAGACAACACATGCTAGCACATGCAGCGTGTTCACACACAAACAACAATGACAACAACAGAACAATTAACAACAACAACAAGTGCAGCTACTAAAGAAGACAACACATGCTAGCACATGCAGCGTGTTCACACACAAACGACAACAATGACAACAACAGAACAATTAACAACAACAACAAGTGCAGCTACTAAAGAAGACAACACATGCTAGCACATGCAGCGTGTTCACACACAAACAACAATGACAACAACAGAACAATTAACAACAACAACAAGTGCAGCTACTAAAGAAGACAACACATGCTAGCACATGCAGCGTGTTCACACACAAACAACAATGACAACAACAGAACAATTAACAACAACAACAAGTGCAGCTACTAAAGAAGACAACACATGCTAGCACATGCAGTGTGTTCACACACAAACGACAATGACAACAACAGAACAATTAACAACAACAACAACAAGTGCAACGCCAAGCGGCTGCAAAGTCCCCTCGCAGCATCGCCGAGCTACTCCGAAATCGGAATGTGTCGGCTGTACACATACATAAGAACGCATCAAAACAGCACGTAACTACATAAAAACGCATCAAAACAGCACGTAACTGAATAGGTTTTTTTATATATAGCCTTGGGGTTCGGACCCGTGATTTGAGCGCGCGCGATCATGCGCACACGCGCGCACAGAAAAATTCATGACAACTGTGTTATAGACCATTCATCAAGAAATGTGAAAAAAACTGCATTGAAATACATGCAAAACTTCGCGAGATATTAGCGATTATGTGTTCTGGGGTTTGAACCCCATAACTGGCGCGACCTTGACCTTAAAGTAAAACTAAATACATCAGTGGATAGCTTGCATCTTGGCAAACAAGTATACCAAATGTGAT
>CM065686.1:5545978-5553478 GCA_017654935.2 Phymorhynchus buccinoides
AAGTGCACAAAACACTGGGAGACTTAGTGGGACTTTTTTTCACGCCAGATGGCGTGACACTCGAGTGGGGCTAATCCCCTCTATATTCTTAGTTGGGGATAAAGAGAGAGCGAGAGATAGAGAGGAGTCCAACCCTCTCTCTCTCTCTCTCTCTCTCTCTCTCTCTCTCTCTCTCTCTCTCTCTCTCTCTCTCTCTCTCTCTCTCCCTCTCACTACGCCCAACTAAGAATATAGCGTGATAAGCCCCTCTCGAGTGTCACGCCACCTGGCGTGAAAAACATCCCACTAAGTCTCCCATTGTCGGATGGAAAGAAAGGGTTACAATGTAGTTCGTGTCTCAATGGTACAATTGGTCCAAATGAACAGACACTTTGAAACACTCGACACAACGTAAAGTTACATGAGCTTCAATGATGCTGGAGAAACGCGAAACACTCTACCGATTTTTTTCAGAAGAGCAAGCTCGGGATGGGGGCGTGGATTTTGATGTGTGTAGGCTATCATGTATGTATATGCCAGTCAGTAGTTTCCGACCATGACTACCAGATAACAGAAGGGGCAATGGACAAGCACATGCGAACGCGCGTACACTCATACACTGCCACAAACACACGCGCACGAGCGAACTCGCGTAGACCAGCTCTTCAGAACACATAGATTCACACACATACAGACACACAGACACAGACACACAGACACAGACAGACAAACACACACACACACACACACACACACACACACACACACACACACACACACACACACACACCACACACACACACACACACACACACACACACACACACACACACACACACACACACACACACACACACACACGTGTTAAGTTATTTCGCGAACATTTGTCCTCACGCACATACCATGATCTACAATAAGCCTAGGGTCTCCCATAACCATATCATTATTATATTCTAGATCAGCATGTCACAACCTATTCAGATCCTGAATTTTGAACCGCCAGTGCAAACCTCCGCCAAGGAAGACTCACAAAATCGAAATGTCCTTCCTTCATTTCCGAACTGTATCTCGTGAACCAGTGGGTAGAATGGCTTCAACTTTTGTGTGGTAATGCAACATGACGAGTAATGGAATACATACATGCAATACATAAAACAAAAGCAGAAACAGGGTCATTTTAGACTGAGGAGAAAACGTCCGCGAGAGGACTTACACGCACGCACATACGCACGCGCACACACATGCACGCACGCGCGCACGCACACACACACATACAAACACACACACACACACACACACACACACACACACACACACACACACACACACACACACACACACACACACACACACACACACACTCATGTTGAACTATCAAAGGAAGATTAGGATGCAATTTCAAGCCACAGTTGTATCTTTTGTCCTCCCAGGAGAGGCCTACTTTGCAACTTTTAGAGTACAATTATCATCAGCTTTTGTGTGGGTTTCTTTTGTGGGTGTTTTTTTTTGGGGGGGGATTCCCAACCCAGCCATTGGAACCCCCCACCCCCATGGACTGACTGATCCGCCCCTGGAGAGGGAGAAGGAGAAAGAAGACTGAAAGAAAGAGGACGACGAAGATGAGAAGAACAAACAGAGGCAACCCACAAAGAGAATCAAACACCGCAAAGAATAAACACGAACGCAGAGTTCGGTTCTCACTCCGTAAAACGTCAACAGTTTAGACCACAGTTTCCAGTCCTTTACACGTACAGAACTGTAGGCCTAGTGGAAAGACAAAAAGAATTACAGCTGGAGTGATACCCTCCCCGAGGGGATGTGGCTGTCTGGAACATTCCGTTGAATGCAGCAACCTAGTCACGTCACCTTCATGCAACAGGGACAGGGGGGGGGGGGGGACAGAAGTAGAACGAATACAAAGATTAGGAAGATAATCGTGCATGCATGCATGGCGCTCGCGCAAGAGTATACATACACACAAGCATGTATGCGCGCGCACGCACGCGCACGCACACACACACACACGCACACACGCACACACACACACACACTCTCTCTCTCTCTCTCTCACTCTCTCTCTCTCTAAATATATCTCACACACACATAAACACATACATACACACACACACGCACGCACGCACACGCACGCACACGCACGCACACGCACACGCACGCACACGCACGCACACACACACACACACACACACACACACACACACACACACACATACACACACCTGCATGCATAAACACAGAAACTGATGTGTATGTAGCCGCACGTAGGATCGATAGAGGGAAGAAAAGAAATACAAATACAGACATTGGAGAGATATAGCTAAGACAGACAGACAGACAGAGAGAGAGAGAGAGAGGAGAGAGAGAGAGAGAGAGAGAGAGAGAGAGAGAGAGAGAGAGAGAGAGAGAGAGAGAGAGAGCGAGAGAGAGAGCATATAAATCAATGCATATCCATGTGAAGAAAGACAGGGTGAACAAGGACATACTTAAACAGTAGAGTTAAGAAAGAAAGAAAAGAAAAGACAAAAAAGAGAAAGAAAGAAAGAAAGAAAGAAAAAAGAAGGAAAGAAAGTAAGAAAGAAAGAAAGAAAAACGAAAGAAAGAAGAAAGAAAGAAAGAAGAAAGAACGAAAGAAAGAAAATAGATCATTTTCTTTGGATACAGCCATCCACAAAGAAAGACAGACAGACAGACAGACAGACAGAAAGAAATAGACCAGCTCTTCAGAAACAGATATACACAGATGGAACCACCCACCCAAGAAAAAACACAACTTAAAACACACACACACACACACACACACACACACACACACACACACACACACACACACACACACACACACATACACACACACACACACACACACACACACACACACACACACACACACACACACACACACACACACACACACTTCGACCCTCATTCAGTGAAACATCAACAGTTTAGATGCAAGTCCTCAACCCTCCAAACACGCCTTTAGTGCAAACAAAACAAAATACAAAAGGAAGCGGCCACCCCCCACCCACCCACCCCACCCCGCCCCCTAGGGGGCAGAATGTGTCTGGAACAGTCTGTCGAATGCAGTCACCCACTGACCTTAATTCCATTATTAATGCAACAGGGAAAGACAGGAATGAAGTTTAAAAGTTGGTGTCAGTGTAAACTTGAGGGGAGATAGCGAGTGCAAAATAAGACATAGGGATACGTACCTAAACACATATATAGATATATATAAATATAAAATGGAGCAAATTAAAACAAGGAGTCCAAGTGCTCTTTTTTATGACTGATTTGTATATATTTATATATATATATACACACGCGCGTGCACTTTCATACCTACACATTCAGAGAGACAGTCACACTGACAGAGACAGACAGGTAGGCAAATACGACCGACAGAGAGACTGGTCGATAAAGGTGTTCTAGATTGAAATAAACTTCTTGTTCTTCTTGTTCTTCTTCTTCTTGTTCTTCTTCTTCTCATCCTTCTTCTTCTTCTTCTTCTTCTTCTTCTTCTTCTTCTTCTTCTTCTGCTTCTTCTTCTTCTTCTCATCCTTCTTCTTCTTCTTCTTCTTCTTCTTCTTCTTCTTCTTTTTCTTCTTCTTCTTCTTCTTCTTCTTCTTTTTCTTCTTCGATCGCGCAGACAGCTTCCTGTCAATTATGAGCGCGGATGCGTCAGGCTGCCGTTATGCGCCAAACTAAGAAATAGTTAGGCCCAGCAAGTCCGACTTCGACTGGAGGAAATCGTTTTGAAAGTGTCTCTTGAAAGAAAGGCAGGAGAATGGACTGGTAAGGCAGAAAGATATCAGATTACAGCAAGCAAAGAGAAAAGAGTGACACAGTAGAGGAATATACAAGCACATAACTTCCAGAAGGTGGGAAACTATTTATGCAAAAGACCCATCAGTATCCCCACGGAGTGTGGGGGTGGGGGGGGGGGGTAAGCTAAGAAGGAGGGAAGAAAGAAATAAAGAAAGAAAGAAATGAAGAACGCAATCAAATACACAGAAAGACAAGAACTCCACACAAGAACAAAACCAAGTACTTTTAAAATGGCCTGCTACACTACATACGATTCGATGTCAATGCGATGCGACTGTGACGATGCGAGTCTTTTTGTTTGTGGCTCAAGCCATAAACCTATAACTCACTCTGTCGGTCGGTCGGTCGGTCCAAAATTGTCGCACTTCAAATCGAGGAAGGAAGAAATAATGTTTTACGCCCTCTTTGGCCTTTCGGCCATGTGGGGCATCAAATCGAGGCTACAAATCAAATTGAGGCTGCTCTAAAAAATGATGTATTTTAAAAGCGTACAAAATAATAAACATACGTAATACAGACACTACAACAGACACGACGAGTATGCGGTGCTTCTTTCGATGAGTATAAGTAGGATACATAGTTTTAAATGTTTTCCAAAAGATATAAAAAGTTACGAAATGGTGCAGAGATAACATTCTGGTTTACAGATTAAAATTATTGAAAAGCCAGGGGAGGTGACTCATGATTGGAGTGGTAAAAATAGACCGCGTGTCACAAACTATTGCGATTTCGCGCTTGTTTTTAAATGTTTTTTATTCAAATATTGGTTGACCTATTTGGATATTGCAAGGTTTTCTGATTTATAAGTTTGGACAAAAAAATTTGAATCACTGAATTTCATGTTTGACGAGGGTGATGAAATGTCTGGATTTCTTCATGACTTAGCGTGAGTGTGGAATGCTTGTCGAACTACAGCGTGCGATTGTGAATGCAGTTTTCAACTATATATGAAACTCATTTGACAGTATACATATGAAATCAGCGATGTGAAGCATGATTCGCGTGAAATTCTTGCATTGGGTCTAACGTCTAGTTGAGTATATATAGAGCGAAAGTAGTGGACTTTTATTTTTTTAGACGGAAGTGTTTCACCTGAATCATGACTCTCATCGTCACAATCGCATCGCATTGATAGCGAGTCGCATGTGAAGTAGCATGTCCTTAACTTTAAACACACACAAAAAACCAACACGGTTAGGCTCTTTCACTCTGTGGAAAGTCTTCAGATTAGAAGGAAAATTCATACACGTTCAGTCAGTGGGAAGAAGGGAATACAGTGGTCGCCGCTTTATAAAGCCATTTTGGGACCCACGAAAAATGGCTTTAATAAGCGGCGGATTTAATAACCGGCGGTCCAGGATTACGTCATTTTCGAACTTTTTTTTTTTTCTTCTTCTCTTTTGTTTACGTCAGTCACACTTTCACACTTTCTTTCGTCATTTACACTTGCTTGAATCTAAACACAACTTCACAAGGCCTCTTAAACGATGTTGAACTTTTGTTTTGGTTTCTATTGACTGACATTCTTTTCTAAACTCAGTTACTTCGTGATACGCGTGAACGTGCACATAAATATGTCTTGAGTGACACAAGTGACATATTTTTACGTCCCCCCAAAAAAAAAAAAGAAAAAAAAAAAGAACAAAATCGTGTGAGTTCTAGTCACAAACTATGTGATTTATCTGAGAAAAGTGGCTTTAATAAGCGGCGGGGTGGTTTTATTAAGCGGCTTTTTTTAATACATAACATATACTAGATATAGTGACAAATCCGGACCATAAGAAATCGGCTTTAATAAGCGGCTGGCTCTGTTAACCGCGGTTTTATAAAGCGGCGACCACTGTATCCCTCAAAAACGGAGTGTGGCTGCCTACATGGCGGGGTAATAAAAAACGGCCACACACCTACTATTCTCGTCTCTAGCTGATGCATGTGTACCATAGTGTTCAAGTGTTTCGGCTGTTGGGATGATCCCTGGAATCTTTTAGCCAGGGTACATCAACAACAACAATCTTAATATAAGTTTTTGTACAAATGTAGACTCGACAAGCACATTCCAGAGTTACAAGGGTTTTTAAGAAAGCTGAAACATAAACATCAAATTCAGGAATATATTGCTAGAAAACAATTTACGTACGACAAATGTTTTGGAGTGATTGCCATACAAACCCTTGTTCTTGGATGGAAATTAACCCACACTGTGCAGTCGCCATTCTCAGACATAAATACCCATGTACTAATATTCAGGCCCTACGAAAATGTTTTTTGCTGTTGAATGTTTGTCGATGCATAGTGCAATATGACCCATATATGCATCTAGTTTGAACACAATATTTTGCATCCAAGGCACTGCCTGTGCACATATTATATCACCACCGCTATTGGTTTAAATGATTTTTTATTGACAAGCAAAACATATACACCAAATAAAATGAACAAGAATGACGGCAGCAACAAGCTTAAAGCTTATAGTGTGCCTACTCAAAATAAGTCACAGATATGGCGGCTGGCAATCACAGACTGAAAAATCACACATTTAAGAAAAAGAAAAAAAGAAAAAAAAAAAAAGGTTAAATTTGAACATTAGAAACATAACAAGGAAACGAAATAGAAAAAAAAAAATAAAAAAAAAAAAAATTCATCTATTGTTAATACCGTTATCTAGTATTATTTATATGACTATTGTGATCTTTATTATTGGTATTACTGGTTTCAAAGCTCAGGTTATTACATGCTAGCATAATTATGTGCATGTATGCTTGATTATGCATTCTTTATTCGATTGTTGGTCTGCTTATTTTTCTTTATATTTGATTTGGTCAGTTCTTGTCTTTTTTCGTGTGCGTTCTGTCCTTTTCGTATTTCATTATAAAATGTGTTGGGAAAAAAAGTTAAATAAAAACAAATCAACAACAACAAAATAATACAAAAGACTGGGACTCTCCGCAATGGAAGGGGGGGGGGGGGGGGGGGGGGCTGGCTGGAACAGTCTGGAGAAGGGCCTCACCTTGTCACCATAAAGGGCCTGCTACACTACATACGATTCGCTGTCAGTGCGATGCGATTGTGACGATGTGAGTCATGGTTCACGCGAAATAGAAATGATTCTACTACTTTCGCTCTATGCTACTCAAGTCGATCCAAAACATGAATTTCGCGTGAATCGTGACGCACAATCGTCACAATCGCATCGCATTGAGAGAGTGGATCGTCTGTATGTAGTGCGGCAGGCCCTTGTTCCAACAGGGGAGCGAGTGGGGGCAGTGATACCAAGTGTGGAGGCTTAGACAGCGACAGCGTGGGCACAAGAATGTGCAAGCACGTGCGAAACGGAGAGAGGGAGACAGAGAGAGAGAGAGAGAGAGAGAGAGAGAGAGAGAGAGAGAGAGAGAGAGAGAGAGAGAGAGAGAGAGAGAGAGAGAGAGAGAGAGAGAGAGAGAGAGAGAGAGAGAGAGAGAGAGAGAGAGAGAGAGAGAGAGAGAGAGAGAGGGAGAGATAGAGAGAGAGAGATAGAGAGAGAGAGAGAGAGAGAGAGAGACAGAGAGAGAGAGAGGAGAGAGAGAGAGAGAGAGAGAGAGAGAGAGAGAGAGAGAGAGAGAGAGAGAGAGAGAGAGAGAGAGAGAGAGAGAGATAGAGAGAGAGAGATAGAGAGAGAGATGGAGAGAGAGAGAGAGA
>CM065686.1:5570978-5573478 GCA_017654935.2 Phymorhynchus buccinoides
CTTCTTCTTCTTCTTCTTCTTATTATTATTATTATTAGTCCCCGAGCCGAAGGTTCGGGGAGCTATTGTTTTTGTCTGGTCCGTCCGTCCGTCCGTCCGTCCGGTGTCCGGCGTGCCTCCGTCCGTCCGGCTATTCGTCCGTTTTTCTCAAAAGCTATTCAGTCTATCATCATCAAATTTGGTATACTAGTTCGCCAAGATGCAAGCTATCCACTGATGTTTTTAGTTGTACATTAAGGTCAAGGTCGCGCCAGTTACGGGGTTCAAACCCCGAAACACATAATCGCTAATATCTCGCGACGTTTTGCATGTATTTTAATGCAGTTTTTTTCACAACATTTCTTGATGAATGGTCTATAACACAGTTGTCATGACTTTTTCTGTGCGCGCGTGTGCGCATGACCGCGCGCGCTCAAATCACGGGTCCGAACCCCAAGGCTATATATAAAAAACTATTCAGTTACGTGCTGTTTCGATGCGTTTTTATGTAGTTACGTGCTGTTTTTATGTATGTGTAAAGCCGACACATTCCGATTTCGGAGTAGCACGGCGATGATGCGAGGGGACTTTGCAGCCGCTCGGCGTTGCACTTGTTATTATTATTATTATTATTATTACTTCTTCTTCTTCTTATTCTTCTTATTATTATTATTATTATTATTAGTAGTAGTAGTAGTAGTAGTAGTAGTAGTAGTAGTAGTAGTAGTAGTGGTAGTAGTAGTAGTAGTAGTAGTAGTAGTAGTAGTAGTAGTAGTAGTAGTAGTAGTAGTAGTAGTAGTAGTAGTAGTAGTAGTAGTAGTAGTAGTAGTAGTAGTAGTAGTAGTAGTAGTAGTAGTAGTAGTAGTAGTAGTAGTAGTAGTAGTAGTAGTAGTAGTAGTAGTAGTAGTAGTAGTAGTAGTAGTAGTAGTAGTAGTAGTAGTAGTAGTAGTAGTAGTAGTAGTAGTAGTAGTAGTAGTAGTAGTAGTAGTAGTAGTAGTAGTAGTAGTAGTAGTAGTAGTGGTAGTAGTAGTGGTAGTGGTAGTGTAGTAGTAGTAGTAGTAGTAGTAGTAGTAGTAGTAGTAGTAGTAGTAGTAGTAGTAGTAGTAGTAGTAGTAGTAGTAGTAGTAGTAGTGGTAGTGGTAGTAGTAGTAGTAGTGGTAGTAGTAGTAGTAGTAGTAGTAGTAGTAGTAGTAGTAGTAGTAGTAGTAGTAGTAGTAGTAGTAGTAGTAGTAGTAGTAGTAGTAGTAGTAGTAGTAGTAGTAGTAGTAGTAGTAGTAGTAGTAGTAGTAGTAGTAGTAGTAGTAGTAGTAGTAGTAGTAGTAGTAGTAGTAGTAGTAGTAGTAGTAGTAGTAGCAGCAGCAGCAGCAGTAGTAGTAGTAGTAGTAGTAGTAGTAGTAGTAGTAGTAGTAGTAGTAGTAGTAGTAGTAGTAGTAGTAGTAGTAGTAGTAGTAGTAGTAGTAGTAGTAGTAGTAGTAGTAGTAGTAGTAGTAGTAGTAGTAGTAGTAGTAGTAGTAGTAGTAGTAGTAGTAGTAGTAGTAGTAGTAGTAGTAGTAGTAGTAGTAGCAGCAGCAGCAGCAGCAGCAGCAGCAGCAGCAGCAGCAGCAGCAGCAGCAGCAGTAGTAGTAGTAGTAGTAGTAGTAGTAGTAGTAGTAGTAGTAGTAGTAGTAGTATAATTCTTTCTTCTTCTTCTTCTTCTTCTTCTTGTCCTTCTCCTCCTCCTCCTCCTTCTTCTTCTCCTCCTCCTCCTCCTCGTTCTTCTTCTTTTTCTTCTTCTTCTAGACATGACTAGTGACGCTCTTTTCGTGATGGCTTGACGTGCATAGCTTCGTTGTCAGGGGACTTTTCTGACTGTTAACGACTGTTATTTTAAGGGGTCAGTTCAAAGGTTTCCAAGCAAAACGCGATGTTTGGAGACAATGTAATGGCTAAGAAAGAGAAGGGAGAGAGAGAGAAAAATAGATGTTTAACGCCCTCTGGGCCAAAGGGCCGTATGAGGCATTTAGAATTGTACAGATCTTATATAGAAAGAGAAGGAACAAAAAGATTATACTTATATAGCCAAGGGGCCAAGGATTGAAGGGTCAAGGTAATTGCCGGGTTTCACGTGCCAGTCAAGGTTACACCGCCTGTCATGGCTGTCTGTTTTTTGTCTGTCCGTCTGTTTGTTTGTCTGTCTGTCTTATAGCTCTCTCTCGCTCTCTGGCTCTCCATCTCTCTCTCTCTCTCTCTCTCTCTCTCTCTCTCTCTCTCTCTCTCTCTCTCTCTCTCTCTCTCTCTCTCTCTCTCTCTCTCTCTCTCTCTCTCTCTCTCTCTCTCTCTCTCTCTCTCAATTCTTCAGCCTAAATTCTTATCCTTGTAAAATAAAGTCTTTGAAGTTTGAACTATCTATCTCTCTCTCTCTCTCTCTCTCTCTCTCTCTCTCTCTCTCTCTCTCTCTCTCTCTCTCTCTCTCTCTCTATATATATATATATATATATATATCTATATATATATATCTATATCTATCTATATATACCTCTCC
>CM065686.1:5588478-5593478 GCA_017654935.2 Phymorhynchus buccinoides
TGATCGAGGGAGACACCGAAGGTACTTAACAGTCTTCCGAAATGGCAATTCGGATCCAACAATATTGATGGAATCTGTTTCAATTTCTTCTTCGAAAGGGAAGAGGAGGTGCCAACAGGCATCACCTGGCGGGATCTGTTTTTCACTGTTCAGTTTCAGCTTGTTGCTGGTCATCCACCCCACATAGACAGA
Organism: Phymorhynchus buccinoides; assembly: GCA_017654935.2. Classification (NCBI taxonomy): domain Eukaryota; kingdom Metazoa; phylum Mollusca; class Gastropoda; order Neogastropoda; family Raphitomidae; genus Phymorhynchus; species Phymorhynchus buccinoides. The sequence continues at coordinate 5,588,671 of CM065686.1, forward strand.
CAGAGACATAAACAAAGACAGACAGTCATACGGAGAGAGAAGATGTGAAGTGAGAGATGAGAGGACGGAGAAAGAAGGAGATGAAGAGAGAGAGAGAGTGAGAGAGAGTAGCGGGACTAGAGAGAGAGGGGAGAGAGATGAAGAGAGAGAGAGGGGTGGGGGGCTTAGAGAGACACGAGCTGTGTTTATGTACCTATTTCATTGATGTATTTGCCTATTGACCGATTGCTTCTGTAATCATTATTTGTTTCCTGACTGATGTATTCATTGTTTCAGGTACTTCTCATTCGATTTAATGACTGTGTGTGTGTTTGCTTGTGTGCCTATGTTGTTATGTTGTTGTTGTCTTGTGCTTGTTTGTATTACTCCCCTTTGTAACCCCATCCCCATGACATGGGCGGGCATCATGGCCTGGTGCATTACACCATCCGAATCTCTCTCTCTCTCTCTCTCTCTCTCACCGTCTCTCCTCTCTCTCTCTCTCTCTCCCTCCTCTCTCTCTCTCTCTCCTTTGTCTCTCCTCTCTCTCTCTCTCTCTTCTCTCTCCCTCTCTCTCCCTGTCTCTCTCTCTCTCTCCCTCTCTCTCCTATCACTTCTCTCTTCTCTCTCTCTCTCTCTCTCTTTCTCTCTCCATCTCTTTGTCTTCTCTCTCTCTCTCTCTCTCTCTCTCTCTCTCTCTCTCTCTCTCTCTCTCTCTCTCTCTCTCTCTCTCTCTCTCTCTCAGTCTCTCTCTCTCTGTACTGTCTGTCTCTCTCTCTCTCTTTCTTTCTCTCTCTCTCTCTCTCGTCTCTCTCTCTCAACCGCCCCCTCTCTCTCTCTCTCCCAATACCTCTCTCGCACATCTTCTCTCTCTCTCTCTCTCTCTCTCTCTCTCCTCCCCCTCTCTCTCTCTCCCCACCCCCGTCAGCAATGCATACTCACCTCGTTCAAAGAAGTATCCATCTACAATTTTGAACAATCTCGTGGCCCACTGACACACACTGTTCATGGTGTCACACACAGTCCACGTCACACCACTACAATGCGTCACACAGCGTCATAGACCTTACTGACGTCATGCAATGTTAGCGGGAACAATCAAACCCTCTGGTACTCATCCGATGTAGTTTCGCTTTGTTTTTCATTGTGCGATATTTCTTATTTTCCCATAACCATGAAGAAAATGGCTATTCCTTTGCAATTCGGAGTTTGGAATTTAAAATCACTATGCTACGCTTTACATCAACAACGTTGGAAATGCCTCTTTCAACGTAATATTCCATTTATTGTTCTTGCTGTCTTAACAAGTCCAACCGCGTGCCTCAGTTGATTACATTCTTCGATTATACACAAAGTGCCTGACTAAATAAATAGTCTTCTCTGTTGTCAGAAAGGTTTGTGAAAATTTCGTGTACCAAAATGTTTGTTCGCCAATCAGATGTTTAACACACTCGCGTCGGTTTATTACTCGCACTTAGGCTTCATAATATAAAGCATAATGAATTAATCTAGAATGAACACAACGAAAACACGGCTCTAAGAATTAAACACCTGTTCATGGGAAAATCAATACAAGCCTTAACTGACTACTTACAATGTTTAAGGCTGAGTCCTGTCTATTTCAGAATATTTCTCAAGGATGATGTTGAGGCCTTCAATAGTTAGGTTTTAATGGTTTAGGTTGAGGAACACAAAACATGACGGTTAGGCATTCAAGTCCCATCTGTGTCTTTTATTTTGTACACACAGACTGTCAAGGTTTGTCGTACACTCAGTTTTGGGTGCTGATTTTTTTAATCGTCATACTGCTTTGAAGTCATTCCATTCGTCGAAAATATTTTTGTAAGTGTTAGTATTTTGTGCTGTTTTAATGTTAAATTATCCCACAATGGTGCAACTCTGTTAGTTATATAATCTGTGAGATTGTTGTCGCTCTAAATGCATTTTTTGTAACTATGTTTTGAATTGAGATGAATACAAACTTGTTTAAACCAACTCTGTTAGTGTTATAATAGAAAGTCAAACCACACTGAAGTTTGCATGAATCTTATTGGGGTTTTCCCATATAAACTTCTCACAAGCAATATCGTTCATTTCTCCAATGCATAGCTATCGTCTGGCTTCATTAGTGTTTTCGGCATGAAACTATCACCCAGTCGACAGTCGGTAGTTATCAGTCTGATGACGTCAATGCCTGTCACCCAATACGACGGGTCGATATTCATTTCCTTCACAGATCGAAGCAAGGTCCCGAGGACTCTCGAACAAGACGGCGACAGCGAGAAAACTGCAGGTAAACTGTAAAATGGCAAAAAAAACCAAAAACTGTAAAATGGCAATGCTTCATCTAGTCAGGTACGCGTGTGCATCCGTAGTAGCAAAGTCAAAATGTGCAACGCATTTTGTTAATAAAGTTTCATGCTTTTTACATACATAGCCTACATGTGCATCCGTAGTAGCAAAGTCAAAATGTGCAACGCATTTTGTTAACAAAGTGTGGTGCTTTTTGCAAATACTGGACTGGACTGAAACCAATTTATTGTCAGATTAACTATAAAAGCTGTACTGACATTGACCAAAAAAAGTAAAACAAAAAATTACGAAATTCAATAGATAACAAAGAAATTATACAAAACTTGAAATTGGAAAAAAACCTCTCTCTCTCTCTTCTCTCAAAAAAAAAAAAAAAAAAAAAAAAAAAAAAAAAAAAATCTCTTTCTCCTCTCTCTCTCTCTCTCTCTCTCTCTCTCAAAATAAAATGTATTTTACAAATACATACATGTGCATCCGTAGTAGCAAAGTCAAAATGTGCAACACATGTTGTTAACAAAGTTTGATGCTTTTTGCATATACACATGTGCATACTATTATTTCATAACAGCAAGGTCAAAATATGCAACACATTTTGTTAACAAAGTGTGATGCTCTTTACAAATACATATGCATTCATAGTAGCAAAGTCAAAATGTGCATGCAACACATTTTGCTTAATTTTTTTAATTTTATTGACATAATTGGTAACTTAGTAGTCCCTAGACTAAAGTCGAACGACGTGCTTGTCAATTTCACAACACATACGATCCTTCAGAAAGTGAACTCTACTGCAACTCAATACAACAAAATAGCAATTATTTTGCCGTGTGTTTTCTTCTTCTCGAAAACAAAAGAGCTGAATGAGTCAGTAACCATCCCACGAAGGAATGAAGCACACTACACCTCCCCCGTAACGTAAATATCCCCGGCAGAATGGAAGAGACAACCCGATGCCGTCTGCTCTTTTCAAAAAACAAGGGAGGTCACTGATGAAGCACATCGATGTGATAAACACACGTTTTAACCAACATTTTACCGCTTTACAGTTTTCAGTGCTTTTCACATACTCACGCGCGCAATGGTGTGGGCGAAAACAACGAAGAATCCTCTTTGTGTTTAATACGGCGAATGAAGTATTTAATTATTTACAAGTCCACAATCGGAATAACTAGGGGAAGACGGGGTAAAAAGCGCATGGGCGGGTAAGAAGCCCACCCCAATTATCTCATGAAATAAAGAAAATTTCAGTCAAATTTGCCCATGAGACGAATGTTAGACATTGACGCTCGTCTCATGGGCAAAATGAGACTGAAATTTGCTTCATTTCATGAGATAATTGGGGTGGGCTTCTTACCCGCCCATGCGCTTTTTACCCCGTCTTCCCCTATAAAACTACCCCCAAAAATCAATTCAAAATCGAATTTCATTTCTCGTTAATGTTTCACCGTTCGCACACAGTCGTAAAAGCTACATAATTCCAAAGAAAACGAAACAGAAAAGCTTTCTTGCCCCCTCCAAAACTAAAATTGCTCAGATGTAGGCCTACGAATTTCAACTTCTTTGACAATGACTTACAAAAGAGAATTATTCTGTCTAGTAGTTCTGTCGGGAAGAAGAAGAAGAAAAAAAAGTTGAGTTTACTTTGCGATTTTAGTCCAGCCTTGCGAAGCTTACACATACGGTACGCCAAACTTGGCATGCCTCAGGTACAGCCTTGCGAAGCTTACACATACGGTACGCCAAACTTGGCATGCCTCAGGTACAGCCTTGCGAAGCTTACACATACGGTACGCCAAACTTGGCATGCCTCAGGTACAGCCTTGCGAAGCTTACACATACGGTACGCCAAACTTGGCATGCCTCAGGTACAGCCTTGCCTAGCATTGCACGGCGAGACAGTGAGTCTGTATAATACGAGGGTGACACGTCTCTCTATCTGTGTGTGTAAGCAGACACACCACACCCCGAGTCACGTGGGGAGAGAGACAGCACAGAGCTCATCAGAGGGAGAGACAGACATATCATATGAATGGCGCTGTCAGATGGTCGATAGTAGAAAATGGTGGGGGATTTCAACCAAGCTGGCATTTATCAGTTTACTCTGTCTGTCTGTCTGTCTTGTCTGTCTCTCTGTCTCTCTCTCTCTCTCCCCCTCTTCTCTCTCTCTCTCTCTCTCCTCTCTCTCTCTCTCTCTCTCGCTCTCTCTCCCCCTCCCTCTGCGTCTCTCTCTCTCTCTCTCTCTCTCTCTCTCTCTCTCTCTCTCTCTCTCTCTCTCTCTCTCTCTCTCTCTCTCTCTCTCTCTCTTTCTGAGTGCGTGCGTGCGCGCGTGTGTGTGTATGTGTGTCAATATGTATGATCTCAACCAACCTGTTGATTTGACGAATGCGTCCTCAGGTTGTGGTTGTTGTTGCTGTTGTACCTCTACGTGTTGTTGTTGATCATGTCTGTGTCCTCTCTGTCTTCCTCTCTCTCATTCTCTCTCTGAGATCTCTCTCTCTCTATAATGTGACTTCCTA